>VWZS01001621.1:1423894-1454663 GCA_013397075.1 Rhabdornis inornatus | reverse complement strand
CGCCTCCTGCCGCGCGCCCCCGCCCCGGGAGCGGCCGGGACGGGCGGGACGGGCTGGGCAGCGCAGCGCACCCGCATCGCTCCCAGGGGCTGTCCCCGCCGGGCGCGGCACCGCGGGAGCGGCCGCGTCCAGCCCGGCGATGGGCGTGAGCGCGGGGCAGCGGCGCCCGGCTGAGCCCGGCGGTCCTACCTCCCGCGGGGGAGCGCGGCGGGGATGGGCGCGGGGGCGGCGGTACGGGGCACCCCTTCGCTGCCGTTTGATCCCTCGGGAAGGCTTTGTCCCTCCCCCGGGTGGCTTTGTCGCCGGCGGCGGTGCCGTGCCGCGGGCAGGGCCGCCCGCAGCCCCCGGCAGCGCTGCTGCCCGCAACAGGCTGGTCCCGTCCGCAGCGCCAGCGCATCCTGCCCGGGAACAGGCTCCGTGGCTCTAATGCAGAGATCCCTACAAAAGACAGAAACCTCGGGAAATTTTCTACTGTGAGAGAAAAAGGAGTGTTCTGTGTCTGCTGAGTGACAGCAGGACTGGGGAGAGGCCCGCTCTCATCCAAGCACTCTTGACTGTTCCGCCTTTGTGGCTTAACAAAACGCTTCCCAAAAGTGCACGTAAATGGGTGAACTCGGATGGATGCTGAATATCAGGGCGTTTAACGTAGCTATAGTTTCCTAAACATTCATGTGGGAATGATACATACATTCTTAAAGTTTGTAATATACACTGGTAATGTTTCAGTGTGCTTGGGAGGTGAAATGGCAGAGATGGGAAGGTAGCATGTCAAGTAGAAATTGTAGTAAGAGTGTGTTCGAGGATACTGTGATTTCGGTAAAAGCCAGAGCTGGTAAGGATGGATATTTTGTAACTATCACATCCTTCTTGCAGCCCCTCCCAGACTCAGAAGAGCTGTCCTGCATATTGGTGTTCTGTCCTGTATTCCTTCACACTTGTCTTCTCTGGTTTATTTCACAAGCCCTCTTCTTGGTTTTTGTTTTGTTTTGTTTTCCCCAGAACTAGTAAACATTCACAAATGTGTTTGTAAGGTGTGAGACGTCATGCCAGTGTCTGTTGGTTTTTCTTTTTTGACTTCATACATTCTGGATCAGCTGCATGCTGACATGGAGCTTGGGGCACAAACACCGCAAGGATTGTCTGGGGGATGGAAAGAAGAGTTACAATATTCTGTGCCCTTAGCAACCTTCCAGAGCGATCTGGAAACGCAGAAATAATTAATATATCTTTTTTTTTTCCCCCTAAGGTTTTGATTCCTAACTGACAATAATAGAGATTGGTTGAGAATTGAGATCATAAGCAGATTGCTGATGGTTGTCAAGCGCTGAGCGCAGTTGCTAGCTCCTGTGACTGTGACAGTTGTTATACCTACTAACAATTATATTGCCTACAAATTTAGTCAAGGATTTATATTCCAAAACTCAGTTCCATAAATCAAAAACATTTAAAGTCTAGGTACATCAAAAGGGCCAAAAGTGTGGGCAGTGCAGGGCATGGAAGGAAGCCCCATTCCTGGAAATATTAAACGTCAGGTTGAACGGGTCTTTGAGCAACCTGATCTGGTTGAAGATGTCCCTGCTTATTGCAGGGGGTTTGGACTAGATGACCCTTAAAGGCCCCTTTCCAACACAAATCATTCTATGGCTTAAAGCTTATGACCCAGAAACCAAGGCATGGCTTTCCAAATGATACATTTAACTGTACGTAGCCTTTGCTTGGAGGATGTCACCCAAAGAAGGATTCTAAAAGAAAAGAAAATTGTTCAGGAGACTTCTGAAAAGTGGAGATCTTCTGATGGGTCTTTCCTGTCTGGTCAGAAAATACTGTTTGATAGACATAAATCTGATTACTAAGCCACAAAATATTAGGATACTTTCAATGCAAACAATTCTTAGATACAATGTTTGCAAACTAGACAAAAATCAGGCCAAAACAGATGGGCTCTTCCATTGATACACTTGCGATGATTTCAGTTGTACTTACTGTGGTGTGAAATAAAGTTCATTTCAAGTGATTGTTTAATGCAACAAGGAAACTACTGCTGGTTTACTTGCTTTCAAGCCCATGATATTCTGTGCTATGAGTATATGATCTAAAATCAAATAAAATGACACAGTGCTATACGCAGTATCCACTGGAGATACCAGTGGGTAAAATGTGATCTGCACATAACTTGTAGAGTTAGGAGTTATTTTTATTTATATTGCAGTTCTAACCATAGTTAGTTATATCAGCAGTTATAATACCTACTGCTATCAACCTCATTTTTATTTTGAGGAATTTGTGACCTGAGCTGTGCTAAGCCATGACATAATGGGTGAAAGAAAATTGAATTACTAGGGAGAGAGATGAAAAGCTAGTGAGGGGAGTGCTGTTACAGAATGCTAACTTTTTACAAATGCTAAATGCAGCAGGTACCTACAATTTGAAGTACATTTCCCAAATTATACTGAAAGGCCAGCAGCTAACTTTATTTTCACCACAAAAAGCTAATTTTTAGGTGTAGAATGCCTCTTGTGACTGCAACAACTTCTTCACCCTATGACCAAGGGGCAGAGCCTTAGTTTATTGGTGCTCTGAAATGCTTGGGAATGAAAATTTACACTAGAATATGGGACAATTTTTCACTGCCATGGTTAGGAAATTAATTTTCTTAAACAGTTTTAAGGTGGAGGATTCTCGTTGTAGTTGTGAGGTGTACAGTTTCTAGTGCTCAATCTCACAGCCTAATGAATCCCTTTTACCTGATACTGACCCAAAATCTGCTGGAGCCAGCTAATTCTTTCCACTTGGCAAGAAGGTGGTAGCACTTTTACATAGCAGGTGGAATCTCAGCAGGGCAACTCTAGTTTCACTTTGATGAGACATCCTGCCACCTGTCTCAGAAGTTCCTCTGAGTAGCAACTTGAGTTAAAATGGAATGTAAAGGTATTTTGACTTTTTTCCCCAAATACATGAACACTTACTGAAGCCCACATTTAAACCTCCCTAGAAACAAAATTCTGCTTTAGTGAACTTCTTCTGTCTCTGTGCAATGTTAGCAAGTTGTCTCTTACTCTTCACTGTCTCTGAACCCCAGAGCCACAAAGCAGTCTTAACGGATAACAACAACCCCTCCAAAAAATAGCTTAAATCCTTATCCCTTTATATTGAATTATTAGAAGCAAATTCAGTTTTTAGCTATGATAGTAGTAAAAGTAAACTTGAAAGGAAGAATCACCAGAGCTGGAAGGGATGTTAAAAATTACTTCTCAAATTAATTTCATTTTTTTAAATTAAGCATCAGTTTGGGGCTTTGGTTACCTTAGGTTTTGTGTACATTTTTTATTTATTGTAGTATCACTGTACCTTGGAAATACTTCACTTATAAAGACATCCAGCTCTCCAGGTGACACCAGAGTTAAACCACACACTTATTTGAATCCTCTCATATGCAGCTTGGTTTTATTTCATGCAAATTGGCTTTATTTCATACCAACTATTCTATATTACCTGTTGCAGATCACTGTAAAGTGGTAATACTCAAGGATCACTAAAACTAAAATCAGAACAGGAGAGTGTTACAGCTATTTTTCTCTTTGCTTACTATAAAGAATAATACAGTTTCTAGCATAATTTATCCAAGTTTTGTTTTGTCATATGAAGTAGGAAGAAGATGTAGGTAGGAACAGCTCAAGAACCAGTATATTCAAGAAACAAATGTAGAAATTACATTTGAAAAAAAATGCAACTGGAGTGGAAGGGTGTTATGCGTTTGTCCCTCTTAAATGAAGACTGTATATACTGAGGAGGATGAGTTGGGGAAAAAAACCCCAAAAATCTAAATCAGTTAATTTTTCCTCCAGGTAGAAGTCAACATTGTATGAGTACCCAGACACTGCACCAGTCAGGAAACTGCAGAAGTGCAACTGTAACATAAAAATTACAGAAAACATGTCACAAGAGTTAAAGGTAATTCAAGACTCAATAGGAATGAGATTACAGAAATCACCAATGTTACATAAAACTTTAAAAAGAAAAAATTAAGACTATTACCAATCATTTAATATAAAACCAAATTTCTGAAATTCTAAAGAATATTTTAAAGGATCCATCAAATGTTTCTTTTGTAGCCCTCAGAATTTTACCTGCTTCTTCCACTAGTTTGAAATCAGGTCATGTACTTAGGTCTCGGCTTCACGTAGAAAAAAATTTCAAGTACTTGAACACTTCGCCCCCCTCCACAAGTTAGTAGCGTTGTAAGAAAAGTTTTAAAACATTTTTACTAAGACTTATATCTGTGTCCATTAAAGGCTATCAGGAAAATCTGTATTTATTTCTGCTTTTCCAGGAAATGCCAGCAGGTACAGCCAGTCACTGTAAGTGCAGTACAAAGCAATGGTTCCTCCTATGTGGGGGAAAAAAAAAAGCAAAACAAAACAAAAAATCAGAATTACTGAGATGCATTGCTGTTAAAAGATGTGAGATAGTCCTTCAGCATGACATACAGAAGTACTTGCAGCTGCAAAGCAACTCAAGAAACTTTTCTGTCCCATTAACCAAAACACTTTCAGTTTCCAGCTTGAGGCAGGTGAAACCATAACAAACATTGCACAAGGACTGTTTATCTCTACCCAAAGCATTTGAATAAAGTGTTTATATGAATCAGGGCAAACTTATTCTTTCTTGACACTTCCACATTTACAATTCTTCTCTTTGAATTCTAGCAGGACTTGATGTGGCAGAGCAGCTTGTTTCTGTCTGTTTACTGGTTTTATTGCAAGCAAAGGCTTAAAGGTCAAAAGGAACAAAGGGCAAACACAATTAAAATGTGCTGGGTGGGTTGTGTAATCAAAAAATCATATTGTGGATGTTCATTAAACATCTGAGATGCCTATGTTTGTGTGGAAAATACAGCTGCACAGTGGTATCTCTTGTGGGGGAATGAAGAAGGGACAGCTTCACTACCAGCAGCAGTCGGTATGTCTCAGCAGAACAGGGGCGATGCATGCGTTATGTTGGAAAGACAGTAATGTAAATGCAAAGGCAAAAAGACCTTCTCCATGTGCACATTCTTTCTTTAAATTGAACCTCAAGTAGTACAGCTGTGTAAACACAATCATTTCTCCCTGCAGATTAGTAAGTAAATTACAGATTATCCAAAACTTGTGATTTGGCTTATCCAAAACTATGCACAGTAAAAGCTACTTCAGGATTAAAATCCAACAGGGTAACTTGCATTATGAGCTGGATGAGCTGCAATGCAGACACTAACACCTGAAGTTGGCCCAGCACTTCCCACTTTAAGATCTCATTTCAGTTGCTAACAGCAGAAATATTTGATTTCATGAACCATCAGCCTCTTGGACCAGCATTTTTGAAGCTCTGTCCCTTTTTTCTCAAGTGCCTTAAGTTTTGGAGTGACAATTTCAAATTAGTCAGGATTATGCTGGTAAAAAAATGTGCTTTTAGTTTTTCCTCTAAAATTCTATTTATATTTAGCCAGACTACTCCTATAAGGAGCAAGGGGGAGGATATGACGTTAAAAATCAGATTTTTCACAGTCTCAGAAGTGCCATATAAACAAATTGAGTTTTGCAACTTGATTTTCTTATCAAATTTTCAGAATTTGGTAATGGATATGGCCTGCTCTTTTAGTGGGACCTAATTTGAAACTGAGTTTCTGGTCTAGCTGTATATGGTGACAAAAAGAAGGAAGTCCTCTCTCTCATGTTTCACCATGCATTTCTTATGCCTGGAGGAGCTAGGATATCCTTACAGACAGAAAAAAACATCACTTTTTCTACTGTAAAATATTAGAAGAAGCAGCATTTCTAGAGCTGAGTAGTAATTACAAACTTCTAAATATGTCAATGTGGTATAGTTAAGATGATAATTGCCACAGTATTTCAAGGTTTCCTTGCTCAGATTTATTTTATAAGAAATGAATGCAAGGCATTCACAAGAGTGCTGGTGTCTACACTATTTTCATAGTACTTTACAGCTGTATTAATTCTCTCTTCTGGATTTGTTTCCATCTATGGAGAAAATGGAGTTGTTCATTACCAACACATTTTTAGATGAAAATTTCCTATCTTTACTCAGCTCCTATTTCTGCCACAAGAGGGAAGGGGAAAGTGCTAAATTTTTTTGAATGCTTGACTGTGCAAAAATGTTTCTTCAGAGTAGTTTTTGGTTTGTATACATCCAGAGGGGAATAAATAAAGCTACTAGGTTGCCAGTGTTTTTGCACAACAGGTTAAGCTCTCTTGCTTTAAGATCTCAGACCTCAAATTTGGCTCTTGCTAATTTGCAGTAATTTGTTCTGGATTGATGATTGATTGCATTGGACTGGACATTAAAATTCCTACTTGCTAATTTGCTTACTCTCTCAGATCAAATTCCCAACCCCAACAAATTTGTGTAAATAAATGTATCATTTCTTGAAAGGATTTCGATATTGCGATTTAACAGTAGCATTATCAGATAATTTCTAGGTATTCAAGGAGAACGAGAATTTATCTGAGAGCCTCATCTGTGTGCTCACAGGGTGTGGTGATTCCATTAGCTTTCCAAACAATGGATTTCCTGGGAAGGAAAACTTACACTCAAGAACAGCCCGGTCTGGTTTGCAGCCTGAAATAGAAATGTGAAACACTTTATCTGTGGCTTATAGAGAAAATACTATCGGCTTTTCAAATAATAACCCCAGCTGTCCTCTTTCTCAGCACGGCCTTTGCAAGAGGTTTATGTACACACTCTCAAAGAATGAGCAGCCAATAAAAGATCTGCTGGAGAAGGACAGTCTGCACCACTGGCCTGGCATGTCACGTGGAACTCTGCTGCATTCTGGACATAAATACTTCTGTAAATTAAACCAGGCAGGACCAACACATTTTATTCAATTAAGCTTTCATTAGACTCAATTATTTTGTTTTCTTTTTGACTAATTTATGTGAATTTATTATTACATCAGTAGCTGCAATTAAAATAGTTCTTAAATTTCCCAAGGGCATTTCGTTGTTACCATGTCTATCAGTATTTGGCACAAATGGACAAACAGCTAATAAGCAAGCAAAATCAATTTATCGGTGCAATTTACTTATCAGCCCATTCTCACGTCACATGTCCCACATGTAACTTGAACGACCAGTTTTTCCTTCCATTAGCAAGTAGATTAAGAAAAAGGATCTACCTCCTAGCAAGTGCTAGCAAGATAAACCAGATATCGTACCCCACCTGGAAATGTAAAAGTTATATGCAGGGCCTTCACTTGAATTGCATTCGTATTTCTGGCAGCATTGACACAAAGCAGAGATTGTGCTAACAATTACGTATACAGCATGGCTTTGTATCTCATCAAATAAAATAAACTCCCCACAGCCACGGGAAAAAAATAAAGCCTTCACTTCAGCAGCTTTTCTACAATTGAAGCAGAACATCTACGTGCAGCTCTGGAAGTGGGTGTTGCTACAGCGATAGATGTACTCAAGACTTTATTTCTAACTTTTTAAACTTCATTATCCCTGGTGGGGAAAAAAAAAAAACAAACCAAAAAACCCAAACAAACGCACAAACAAGCAAACGAAAAAAAAACACCCTCCAGATGGTTAAAAACACACCAGGCTCTTTGCTGGGAATGAGAGGCTGTAGGGGATGAAGGGCTGTTGTGAGTGAGCTGCTCTGGTATGCCCATATGTGTTGTTTCTTCACCAAGTGCCAAGGTTGTTTAAGGTTTTGCTTCTAACATCCAGCATTCCCACTTGGTGGCAGCTCCCTTAGTGTCCCACTGTAATCAGAAAGCTGTCAGCTAGTGCAGAGAAACAAAGCTTTTGTCAGTAATGCTCAGAGGCACTGCACAGATATCAGGCTTTAGAACAGGCTATCTCATTTCGTCATTTTCTCTGGATTCTTTTGATAATCAATTTACTTCTAACCTTAAAGAAGGAAAATTATTCAATATAGTTAGAAAAGCCAAATCATTAAGACTTCTCTAGTAATTTTGAAAAATGTTATATTGCATGATATGAAGAATTGAAACTGTTTTCCTTACTAACCTTTCACCTTTCTTGAATTAACATTCAAGTGATTACTTCAGAGCATCTCTAACAATCTGCCAGAGGGGGGTTCAATTCCAGAAATATACAGGTTATTACTGTAGTATACAGGTATATATACCTCTGCTTTTTGTAAAGTCTGGTAGTTCTTAGATTAAGTATTTAAGCATTGCCTAAGGCAGCCTTCCTCTCCTCAACTGTGCCAGATTAAGCTGACCTGTTGCAACACCTTTTAGCAACACAAAAAGCAGCAAAGCAAGGCCCAGGTTAGGACCTGGTTACTACAAAAGGCAGATACTGATCTGGCCAGTGCTGAAAGAGGGCTAAACAACCCACTTTTTCTTTCTAAGCAAATATGTGTTTGGCTACTGTAGTAGTGTTTATTTGCACTAATCATAAGCTATTTACTGTTTGCAAGCTTTTTCCAAATCTGAGGTAAAATTTGGATATGAATATGGTGCATGTGTGAGATTAAAATTTATTTTATCTAAATTGTTAGCACAAAACTTTAATTTGCATGAGAAATTGAGAGGGAAGTGGTTTACTAATTTGAGAGTTATGCCCAAAAGTCTGCAGAACCTAAGTAAGGATTCCTACCTTGTAAGGACTCAAAATGGATGAGCCTCTTTTTGTGCTCTTCTCTTCCCCTGTATGCTGCAGATGGTAGATAGACTGAGCTAGGAACACGTTTATAATCAATCTAGTCTTATCTTAGCAAAGGTAAACCAAAATTCTTTCCTAATTCCGCCTAACTGAATTTATCTTTGCAGAGTGGCCACAGAACAACTGATAAGTTGCAGCATTTTACTCCACCCTCTATGATGGCTAGTGCAGCAAAGCAATCTTATAAAGCCAACATGGTCTACATTTATATTGTGTTCAAATAAGACTTGCTGTTTGTCTGAACTCAGAGTTGCCTCCAGGGAAGAGTTGAAGAAAGCTTAGCTCCTCTGTCATCGGAAAGATCAAGGGTGAAAAGTTTACATAATCTTTTACAAACATATTTGAATACAAATTATTACTTTCATTTGATGCTTCTATTTCCTCTTGATCCTACAGCCAAGTTCATATTTGATAACAGAAATAGGAGTGCCATGAGAGAGAACTGGTAAAAACTGACATATGTAGATACAGCTTAAACACTGAGGAGTCAAAAACATATTAATGGCAGCACAGATCTTGGAGCAGAAAGATTTATATAGTAGGGTTCCTTCCCCTAAGAAGGATAGTCACAATCCAGAAAGCCTTCAGACCTGTAAGCTTATTTTTTATTGTTTTCTCTTTCACACTTGAGTAACACAAAACTTTACATAGCTAAAGGAATGAAATTAGAGAATTAAATAATAAATTGTATTGTTATTGGGTACCTGTACATGTATTTCCAATTGCTGCAAATATGTCAGTCAGTCAAAACCCGAAAAGGATTTGGATGTATAAGCAATCTAGGAGTACTTTCTAAAGGCAGAGCTCTAGAGGGTGGCCAGCAGTGACTCATGGAAAGAAATGTATGTGCCCATCTGACTGACATTATATTTTACATATCCAGGGTGAGCAAAGCAGCTTCTGTTCCCACCTAAACAAATGATGCAGGTCATATCTCATCTACCAGTGACTTCTCTGAGTTCTGTGCGGCAGTCAGCCATACCTCACTATCATCATCAATACAGCTGTAAAAATATGTTCAAAACCTTTGACTATTTCACTTCTTAAAATAGTAGACCTGTTCTTGTGTCAACACGTTTCTAAATATTCTGAATCAGAACATGCACATGTAAAAGAACATTTTAAATCTCTACTGTAATAGTTTGAAATGTTTCAAAATATGCACTGGCATGAACAAAGTAGCTGCTATTGCCAGAAATTATTATTGGTCGCTAGTGGAGAGAAACTTTCATGCTATTCTGTTGCTCTGAGTGTGGGTAGTCTCTTTCCAAGAAGAAAGAGAAATACGTGAATTGGCTGAAAGATAAACACGTGAAGTGACTTTTGCTAGTTTTGCTGGATAATCATGCAATTCATGCAATCTGCCTTTCAGTAAGACCAACTGCTCCCTTGGGCTGAAGTACCTATGAGCTTCACCAGCACTGTAAAACTGATCTAGATTTCCTGTCTAAATCTTTTCTTTTTTTTCTTTTTTTTTTTTTCCCCAATCCACTCTTCTCCAGCTTATTCTGTCCAGATTTTAATTTGTTTTTTGCCTTTGAAATTTTGTGCCAATAAATGGCAAAACTCTGCTCCATCACTCTGATAGACAGGTGTGGAACTGGCGTGCTGGAGTGTGTAGCTATACTGTAGCTGTGCTACATTAACCTATACCTCTGGCAGGGCAGCTGCAGAAAACTCACATATTTTGTATACAACAACCTGGCAGGATAAACCCACTGGTAGATATACCTTGCAAATGTAGGCAAATATGGTTACAGTAGATGAACTGGAATGAAGATGTTTCTATTATCAGGTCTGCTGTTGACTTTTTGTGTGAACTTTGATCACTTTATAACTCTATTCATCATTACTTTTCCTGCTCTCATCTGCAGAATGGTGAGATGACAACTCTCTCAAAGGCAGTGAGCCAACACATGTGCAGGAGAGGTCTGATATGGCCAGGTAGAAGGTGGCTCTCACAGGACAGCAATGGGATGTATCAAATATCGATGCCACAGTTTCTTGTTAAATAGTATTGGACACTGGGTTTTCATCAGAATTTATTGCAAAGTTTTATTTCTGTGTTGGCATGACAAAGATGTTCTTTTATTGGTATCTTGGGAAGGGTAATTGCATTGGAGTGTTTTGTTTTAAAGTTCAAACCTTCAGTGAATGCAGGTGAGCTGCTTTTTTATCAGAAGATTTCATCACACACCCTGTTCCTGGGGGATTTTTTGGCTGTTAACAGTCCTATTGGTTCAAATTTTATTTCAGTAGATTTTATACTCTCTGGTATTGCCACCTCTCTTCAACTCTTGAACTCTTACAGACACCCACCCTATGTAGACTCTGAATGAAGGTTTTATTGAATGGGTGAAATATTTACTGAGCTGTAATAAGCCCCATACAGTGCTCAGTAAATGACACACGTATATTGTTTTGGAAAATGCTCTGAGATCCTGCAGGGTGAGCAGTTGAAAATGCTCCCTGTCACATAGATGGCTTTGCATAATGGACCTCAGGTACCACAGAGTCAGTTTAGAAGCTTAAAGAGAATATAAGGCCACACTTCCCAAAATGCTGCTGCGTGCACACCAAGGGAACGCTCCACAGCTACCAGTTTTCTGAAGGAAAATGTCAGAAATGTGGACACAGAACAATGTAAGTATAATCCCTGTGTTCATGTAAGTGTGAATAACGTGGGGCTCCGTGCAGCTTTTTTCCACCTGGCATGCTGTGTGCATTTTTAAATAAGGCTTCACAAATTAGACGATCATGTAGCACAGAAGGCAGCTCATTGCAGGAGGCTAACCAGCTTAATTCCAGCTAATGGTATGGTTTTGGCAGTAATTTCATAAGGAATTGGTCCTTTTCCTTGACATCAAGAGGAAGATATGGCCCAGAATCCACGCTGAGGGGTGTGAGTGATAAATAGTTTGGAAAAGGTTTACATCCTGTGCCATGCATAATTTAGGGAAACTGGTAGAAACTATTATTTGATATATCAGCTAATTGTGTAAATAACTAAGAGACAGTAGCATAGGCACTGATATCCCAAGCTGGCACTGTGAAATAGCACAGAAGTAGTGAAATTATTCTGGAAGTGTTGGAAACAATAGAACCTCTTAATAATTTTAATTAATGGTTTTAATTACCTTCTAAATTAATTGTTTAATTGTAAACTATATATATATATAAATAAATTATAAATAGTGTGTTATTCTTAAATTACTCTTAGCTAGCATTTAGCAGTTATCATAAATAGCTAGTGTGGGAATACAGCTTGGGAAAATTAATGAAACCCTAAGTTTTGCTAAGCTAACCTTGATATGCTTCAATGAACAAGGCCTGGGAGAGATTGATGTATTGTTGAAATTGGATACAAGAAGCACAGAATTTATGGACTACAAGGACGTTTTGCAGAAACCAGAAGATAGAGAAGAAGCTAACAAAGATTCAGTATATGTGTGTTGAAAAGTGTCTACCTGGAAAAAAGATACTAAAAAGACTGAAAAATTTAAACTAATTAGCATGACAAGTGAGAAATCAATAACCAATAGAAAACAGAATACTGATTAATGAAAGACAATTATGTACTTCAGAACCAATGAACATTAATTTCTTTGTTTGCTAAAAATGTATAAATAATTGAATGAGTTTTGGATCTGCATTTGTGTAGAGACCAGAATTTTGTTGGTCACACACACGCCTCCAGGCTAAGAGTAAAGTAATGCCTTCCTCACTAGCACTAAAAAGACAGTGTTAGAGAGTCTTACTGATCCTGACAGTTTCAGAGGGTTCAGCACTCCAGGCTCTGCCCCTGTTGTGACTTGCTGTAGCCTCTCAGCATTCCCTGTGTCTTCTGAAAACACTGCTGAAGGTTCCCTGTAAGCTGAGACTAATAGAGCAGTGGCAAAGAAAGATCTGCAACTAACAGTTACCAAATAACCTTCTGCCTCAGGAAATGTCTCCATTCACTATTCAGTAATAAAAGGCATTTAATTAGTTAAGGGTGAGGGTCTATATCCCTAGTCAGCCTTTAATTTCATTGCTTTAGCAAAATCAGCTTGTTAAAACTGGAAATCTCTATTTCTGAAGGAGTAGAAACTATGATATGGCAGCAAATTCTTCAGGCTATCACCTTCTACCCAAAGTTTACTGGGCCAAAAAGAAGCTAAAATCCATTCTCATAAAGGCATGAAATTTGGCTCAAAAGGCAACAAGGAATGACAGAGTTGTTCTATATCTTAAATGTGAAATACAATTTGTCATGTGACAGGTTTGAATGCAGAAGTCAGTTATCTGCCTTGCTTCCTGTTAAATGTTACCTTGTTCAGAAATTGTAAGCAAACTCTTTATTGCATTATTGCCTCCGATATTGCTCAAACTACTGAAGAAGTGCATGTATGTGGATCAAGGTTAATATTTATGTACTGAATTCGTGCAATAGAACTGTGACCAGATCTACAGAGCACAGCCCAGCTCTGTGCTCTGTGTGCCAGCTCCTTGGGCGGTGCTTGGACTATTGCGACATTGCAGTGCCAATGTGCCCCGAAGCTCTTGCTGGCAGTTTTAAGGCATGATGTAACAATCTTCTGCGGGTGGAATGCTGCCCAGCTCTGAGGTAGTTTGCTTGGTTTGGTTTTGAATTCTGCATAAATAATTAGCATGTTGATTTTTAACATGGTCATTAAAAGGGCAGACTGTGCCTACACCTTTTCCTGTTTCTTCCACAGACTCCTTGAATAAAGCATTTAGTTAGCTTCACTTTGCTTATTTTATGATCTTCCTTTATTTCATTGCAGTTCACATTTAATTTGAATGTATTGAATATTTCTTCTAAATGTGCACAGTTTAAAAGACACTTCATTTATAAAGGCTACTCATCCATGCCAATCACTGTTGTCAGATTTGCACTGAAGTATTCACTATTGAAATATGCTGTGTTCTCATACTACCCATGGAATAAATTACATAAGGGACTCCTGTTTCCATAATCCAAATTCTCACCAGAGCAGTAATATCAGACCAAATTCAATTGGCAAGTAAGGCTAAGTCCAAAAGGGAGAGAACACAGCTCGACTTTGTTTTACACACTCCTCTTTATCATTTAATTCTGTACAGAGATTTCTTTGAAGATTTAGGTCATTGATTATCTTTAAGGTAGGCTACAAAAGTTGTAAAAATCTTCAAACACCTATTAAATTTACATCATCATCAATAAACAGAAAGACAAATCCCCAGTGACAGCTTCATTTGGTCTAAACAGATAGAGCTGCTTTGAAAACAGCAAATTTACAGATTTGCACCATTCCAAAATCAGACATGCATGTACACAGAAATATACAGAAGTTAAATATTTCCATGCAATAGAAGTTGTGGAGTCAGCTGTTCTAAAAGCTACCAAACAATTTCTATTACGAAAGGGCAGAAGGGTCTGATCTAGCAGTAATGCTGAAAGGCAAAAGGAAATATTTCCATTTAGAGCATGATTTAAATTAGTTAGGGCTCCCAGGTCTGGAAAAGAATGGATTGGATTGGATTGGATTGGATTGGATTGGATTGGATTGGATTGGATTGGATTGGATTGGATTGGATTGGATTGGATTGGATTGGATTGGATTGGATTGGACTGGATTGGAGGAGACCTTACAGATCACCTAGAGAAGAGGCTGGCAGCGGCCAGGTTCAAAGCAAACAAGAAAGGTAATTTTTCATTTGCAAATTCTTGCCACAACTGCAGACAGTAAAGCTCACTTGGGCACAAAGAGAGGTCTTCTAAAGGTTATGTAAGACTGCCAAAACACATCCAGCCCTAGGAAAGACAGCTGGAAACAGCAGGAGTGCAGGAAAGTGTTAGGAGAAAGGTATCTTTCCTGCCTGACTTGTGCTTCTTTCCTGGGCCTCTCTGTATGGCCAGTGCTGGACATGGGGCACTGGGCTAGCTGGGCCTCTTCTCTGACCCAGAACACCCAGCACAGGCTCTTAGAGGATACAGGTTCTTGGATGAAAACATCAGTGATGCATTTCAGAGTAAATGAAGCCTTACCTCCTCAACTCCATGTAATAGTAAGCTTAATCATCTCTTCCTATTCTAGAGCAGCACACTACCAAATAAGCCTGTTTTACAGTTTGTAGCTAAATCAGCCCTCATAATCACAGCATGGCAAAATCTGGATTTGCTAATTTTTAATCAGATAGGTTACCAACAAGTGCCAATTTGAAACACCAGCAAATACTGGTAGTCTGACATCCTCACACTCTGGCTAACTGATTTCTGTGTAACCCCAAAGAGTGAATCATACTTCATATAACATACAGAATACAGAACTGTTGGTATTAAAAGGTGTCATCACCTTGAATTTATATTGGATATGTTTTTCTTGACTGAGTTATGCAATTACTCAAACAATGACAAAATCCTACATGGTGGTGTGGTATAAAATCATCTTCATGTACAAACAGGAGAAAGAGTGAAGAGGGGTAAATAATTAGGAAATCGTTTCCTAAATAATTAGGAAAGCTTTGATTCAAATTTTATTTTCTTTCAAATTACATTACTTGTAAAGTGAGGTGACTCCATCATCACAAGTCCTGCTGCAGAGTGTTCTGGGGAAACCATTAACACACTAACAGAGACTAATGGGCTTGCCCACAAGGGGTAATCAGTGTGCAGTAAAGCAGGAGATAAATCCAAAGCATCTCAGCCAGCTTGCAATAACTATTATAGTCTATTTCCACAGGAAATAGAAAAAATTAATGTCACAGTATCTTATACCGGACAACTTAGACTTATACAAAGTTATAAGTAAGTAACAGACACTGTGAGAAGTATCATGGTCTAACTGCTAAAAATCTTCTCTCTGTTGTCTAAAAATCATCTTTAGTCACTTGAAGTCTTTCCACCTTCACACACAGAGAACATTGCAGTTGCCCATATGAGGCACTGCACAGAGGTGATTTTAATAAGGAAATTTTGCATATAAAGAAGAATCATTTTTCTTTGAAATACACGTGCAGCTATTAATTGTAAAGTTGGGGGGACTGTGCTGGGTTTGACTGAAAGAATGCACAGGTCTTTGAAAGTCATTGAGCTTGTCTTCCACAGACTGTTCATACACAAGTGGTATATCCATGAAGAAACACAGTGGTTCCCTGGTTAGTAAACCAGGGGAGAAGAATAACATCTACCAACAGCACCACACTGAATTCACAGCCTTAGGAACAAGTAGAAAAATCAGATCCACAAAGTCAGTCTTGGTAGGTGAACTCACCTTTGCAACTCTGGGTGAGTTTTCAGGGGAGCTGCAGACTCAGTGTCTGTCCTCTGCCAGCTTTATGAGATGAACAATTTCCATCCAGTATGTGTGCTTGGACACATATGCACTCTGAAGAAACAGATCACCCACAGACTCTACAGTATCTTTTACAAGTATCATCAAAATCAACTCAAAATCTCAAAATGGAGATTAATAAAAAGATGTGATGATACTGAAGTAGGTTCAGTGGTCTGAACTGAATGTGATATAGTGGCTACATGTTTCTGAACAGTCCACACACAAACAAGAACAAAACAAACTGTGGATTAAATATTTTGCCTATCTTCTGGTACAAGCTGATATGGACCTTAATCTTATTTGTATTTATGAAATAATTAAGGCCATTTTGGTAATATCACATTTCATTCAGTATGCATTTGCAGGTTAGCAATCAAGTAAAATCTGTTTTTCAGAGTAGATTTTGTTAAAAGCCTCCATGAAAACCAGCACTATATCTTTACTGTTTAGATGGGCTTGGCTTACTCTTGTTCTTGCTCAGACTGTAAAATAAAACAGGAGCTTATTGGGTTGCAGTGCTAGAAAACTGGGGTGTTTACTATATCCTTTCAGCAATTTTTAGTCCTAAATTATGTATAGACACTTCATCTTATTATGGATCTTTGTGGGATTATGGCCCAGAGAACCCTTGTTTTGAAAGAAATATATGGCAGGAAGGTAAGGCAAAATACTGGCTTAAAAACTGATAAGTGCCATTGAGTTCACCTCATTTGGCAACATCTTTCAACAACCCTGGTTATACTGCAGTTTGTAACAGTAGTTATTAGTTATTAATTATTACATTTCCTACAATTCCTATAATTAATATTGTATTCTATTAATACAGTAATACATGTGAAGAAGACAAAGAAGGGCTCATTGACAAAAAAAAAGATAGAGGTAGTAAGCAAGAGGAGAACTGGTCACAAACTGCTGGGTCACAAACTGGGGAGGATGAAATACACACAGGGCAGAACTCTGCTCAAAGAGATACAGCTGCCTGTAAGACAAAAACCTACTGTAAGGAATAACATAAAACCAGACACTCAGACAGTGTTACTTCATGGAGGCAGAAGTCCAGGAAAGGAGTTTGTATATCAAGTTTCCTTGTATGCACACCAAAATAAACCATAAGCAATTTTATGTCGATAATTTCTGGCTTCCTCTAGCATGCATGTTAATTACTGCAAGTGTTTTTAATTAATCAGAATTTTAAATATGGGAAACACACTTTATGCAATAGTAATGGGGTTCTACAGAAGCTTAAGCTTTCAACTACTCCAAGTTCAACATAAAAAGGTTGTGTTCCATTTTAATTTACTATTCAGGGCTTTGCTATAATTTTGTGCAAACAGGCAATGAGGGACCACTAAAATGCAACTAGTCCTGCTGGCACAGCCCTGCAATGAATTTAAGATAAAGGTCTGTTTCTCTAATGCTAATTTAGTGAGGCTATAAGCTGAAGGCAGAAACAGATTAAAATGAGATAATGGCAGAGGTTTACACTGCTTTTATTTTCTGCTACGGAAGATCTGGGGAAAATATTCCACCTAAGTGGTTGCATTTCACTCAATTTCCTGGATAAATTGCATTGAATAAAATCCCAAAAATTTAAAAGGAAATGCCAGATAATTGAAATCCACAACAAACAGAGAACTGAAGAAAATCAAGATAAATCAAGTGAGGAAAGGTTTGGCATTTAATCCAGGGGCAAGGGAGATTTTGAGAAGACTTAAGAATATGGCAATAAGGCAATAAGGCAAGTATGCTTCTTAACTGTTTTCACCTAAATGGTCTGGAGAAAAGAATGAATATTGTGATATCTGAGGTACAAAATCAATGCTATTGAGATGATATGAATCAATTTACTCTTTTCTTCCAGCAGCTGATTCAGTCTGTCTGCAAGGTCTGCTGGATTCCACTTGAAATGTTCATATGAAGATTCTCACTGACAAAATATGTAGGCCTACTTTTATTTTTGTTTAACTATGTTTATATGTACCCATAATTGCTTCCCCTTACTCCTGCATGTTTCATACAGTGTTTCCTGTAACTAAAGTAGGCACTTTTTAACTACTTGTCTGCACAGACTCTAGAAAAATAGTGATCTGAAGAATCTCTCCACATTTCACTGCAATTACATAACTATTACTATTAGCCTCAACTGCTACCCACTTCCATACACTATTTTATCATAGACAGATAATTTCATAGTTCCCTACAAGCAGTGCATAAGAAGCAAATTGTGACTTAACACCAAATAACTATTCGACCAAAACACTAAAATTTGATGGCAATTACATGAATGGTAGTACATTACAAGGCAGCCAGCTATTACAAATTTAAAGCATAAACTGCTCTCTGTACAATAGGTTTTGACACATATATTAAATAATATTTTGAAAAGCTTTCTTTTTCTAGCCTGACATAAAGACTAAAATCCAGGTAAAAAAAAAATATTTCAAAACTCTCCACCTATTGGTCAGAACTGAGTTTATTGCCTGTCAAGTATGATGTGCCCATTTATCTCATGTTAGTGTAAGAGCTATGGTCTGATCTGATGGTACACAAGCAAGCTGCAATTTCCTTGCTCCTATTTACTTGATTTCCTTTTGCTCAATTTAGGTATGAATCTGGGAGCTGAACCTACTGTCACTCAGGAGCTCTTACTGGTTGTGGAAATGAAGCTATCTGTCCTAACACTGTACCTGTAATACTTCACAGGCTGAAGGACTAAGAAAATTTTCTGCAGAAATTGCTCAGGGCAAAATCAAATTCTCACTTAGTACAGGATTTTAATTTCACTCCTATGCAGGCAGTTGTGTGTGGTCTTTGGGATTTATGAAATACAGTGATTGAAAACTCTGCTGGAGAGATTGCTCTATGTGCTCCTGGACTGAAAATGAGGAGCATCTCTCATAACCAGGCCCACTAGAGAGCATCTATTCTCTGCTGCTTCTCATTATCTGTCACTCAATTATAAAAGAGTTCTGTCCTTGATTTTTTGCATCAGTTATATTTTTATTTCAGGTTGTAAGAAATTCTCTCTGCAAGTATATGATTTAAGATCTTACCTCTGAAATGCTGAATTTAACTCATTGGTGGTATTTCTGAAAGAATACAGATGATATTCCAGGATGAAGGAACAATTTATCCTGCTCCCTTTTATTCATGTCTCTTCTTGTTGTTGTTTTTTAATAGATTTCAATGCCAAGTATTAATATTCTTCTATTCGGAAGGTCCCAATTTAATTTCCCACTATTTTAAAAAAATATTAGTTACTATTGAGATGTCACTGAGAATAAAATAAGCAAAATAAGACTTCCATGACTTGAAAGTCATACAGCCTTCTCATTGCATGAACTATAGTGCAGAATAACTTTACATGTCTCAGAAATAAATCTGCATCTCAACTTGTAATAAGAGAAAGATTTCTTCTGCATGAGACAGAACTGTGAACATTTCTATGAAAATTTATCAAGTCTGATAAAAGGGCAGATCAGTTTTCACTGTGGCTATGAATTAATTTACAAGGTTTCAGAAAGGTTCTATTCTTCTCTTCCAGAAAAATCAATGCCTTTTTTCTTCTTTTTTTCCTTTCTTTTTTTTTTCTTTTTTTTTTTTTTAGTTCTACATTTAAAAGGCAATTTTCTCCTTACAGAGGCATAGACTATAAAGTAGGTGTTCAGGGATGGTGGCAGTCAGCAGCAGCTACAAAACTAAGGAGCTGACATTCGTGAGAAGAGTCCTCAGACAGAAAATGAGAGAAATAGAAGCATTAAGGGAGAAGACAACGCATAAAGGTGAAATTGGAGACATGAAGGGGGATACCTTGAAGAAGAAACCAAGATGCAGAAAGAATGGGTTCACAAATGGAGGTCAAACCAGAAACCTGAGTGACTAAAAATTTGTATGAGACATTTTGATAAAACCAAGATAAAAGTAGCTAAAAGTAGCTATGAAATAAAAAAAAGTAAAACTTCAAAGTTAAATAATGAAACACTGAGTGAAAGAGTGAAAAAAGAGCAGTTACGTGAGCTATAGAAATCCTGTTGTCTGATTTCTTTTTAATTTGCTTCTTATGACTTCACTTTCTTTTGTCGAGGAAAATACAGACTCTGAGTGAAGTTTTTCCTGATATTGACAATTAACAATAATTAATAATTGTACATTCACTGGAAGAAGGAGCACATGCTGCAGCCTTTCCAGCAGGAAAGGCAAGTGGAAATCTTTTTTTTCACCCAGTCATCAATCTTCATGAAAACTGGAGGAAGTTGGTATTTTTAAGGTCTTCACTCTGTTATTGCTGAGGTTTCAGTTTACCAATGGTTAAAGAATGGGTCATTAGATTTAGATGCTCACATAAACACACACATAGCTGAGTCAAATAAGCCTTAAGAAATAAGACAAATTGGGTGGCACAAATCCCAGTGGAAGAAGAGCTAGGGTTATTGAGTGGAAAGGAGATGAATGAGGCAAGACAAAGAGAAAACTTCATCATGACTCCAGGACAAATGGTAAAAGAGCAGGTAAAACATATTGAGACAGTGTTTAATAAAAAGAGACCCAAGAAGAAGGCAGAAGAGACTGATTTATTGAAAAACAGGAGAGGAAGGGATAGGATGTGTAAAGGCTGTGTCTGACTGCTTCTGAAGCAGGAAGAGGAAGCTCTGGCTTGACAGGCAATATGGAAAAAGAGG
This sequence comes from Rhabdornis inornatus, assembly GCA_013397075.1. Classification (NCBI taxonomy): domain Eukaryota; kingdom Metazoa; phylum Chordata; class Aves; order Passeriformes; family Rhabdornithidae; genus Rhabdornis; species Rhabdornis inornatus. Next base: position 1,433,966 of record VWZS01001621.1, on the reverse strand, counting down.
TTTGAAGGCAGAAGAGAGCTCAGCAAACTGAAGGAGGAGATAATGAGAAGAAAAGTGAGCATATGCAGCAGTGGAAAATGCAGTAGTGCCACCTTACTGAAGTGACAGAAGGCAGTGGGCCCAGGCAGCCAAGGACAGAGATGCAGATATGGGGAAAGGATAGGCTGACATAAGGATGAACTGTGTGAAGAACATTGGGAAATGAGCATTAGATCACTTCTGCCTTGCAACTGTGTGCCAGGGCATGAGGACAAAGGCTGGAAGGGGCTGGCAGGCCTGCTCAGCTATTCTGTGTTGTGGACACTGCCAAAGGGGCAGGTGGAGCATAAATGGTAAATGCTTTGTTCATGGGAGAAATATTGAATTATGTCTGGTAATTATGCAGCAAGGGAACTAATGATGATGATGTGCCTGTGTATCAGTGTCTCTGGGAGTATCAATTAATCATTTTTACCACTCAAAGATGGTTGTGAACTGTGTGACAAGATATGGCTTCATCAGAGCAGGCTGGTATCAGCCTGTGGATGGGATCAGCATCTTTGATGAATCATGGAGTGGGATTCCAAGGGTCTGCCAGGCATCCAGCCCCTACAAGCAAAGGAGCCAACTGGCTTGGGGGTTTAGAAACTCTGAAACTGCTTCCAGAGGGCAGACACATCCCAGCAATCCAGACCTGGGAAGGGAGCAGACGCTGAGTAAAATTAACACAATCATGAAAGTCACAGCTGCTGTTCAGGAGGTGGGCAGCACTGAGCCCAGTGAGCACCACACCAATTTCAGCCAGCAGCTGCCAGGGGTCTTACTTCATTTCAGAAATCCCATGTGTTGGTATTTGCAGACTATCTTTTCAACATCTTACAGGAAACAACAGAAAATGGTGTCTTTCCCTGTCTAAATAAAATATATCTGTATTTCTAAGATTTGGCCAACTTTGTTTGCCACATATATTTGCTACTCACAGGATCACAGGTTTCTGAGTCATGGTGAATCATTAAAAGGTTTTTGCACTGGGAAATTTGTGCATCATTCTTCAACAAACATCACTGATTTGATAATGGACATAAAATCTTTCTAGGACGACTTGCAGTTCATGCAAAGGGGAAGGGACCCTCTGCTGATGCTGTTCCAGATCAGCAAAGGTGCAGAACAGGCAAATACAAACTGAGTCAATAAACTGTAAACATGCATCATTGATGTTTTGTGAGGGCATATTGGTTCCTCAACTCAAGAGAAGTTTCAAAAATTTCAACCTATGATTTACTGCACTTGTATTTCACCATCTTGTAAATAGAAAACAGGCTTCTATACTCTGAGATGCAATCCAAATAATTTTAGTGTATACATAGACCAGAAGATGCCTGTGGGTCTTTTCTTGGGAACAGCATGGAGGAGATTGTTGTTGTTGTTTTTTTTGGATACAGCTTCACTAAAACTCAAGCTTTCTGAGCACACAAAAGATGACATGAAACTAAAAAGAATTACTTTTCTTCCAAAAGGCTTCTTCAGCTAATTTCTCCTCCCTCTCACTATTTATGGTATCCCATTTCTTGACCTCTCTCTCTCATGTTCTCTGAGGTTGCTGCAATGTCCTGTCCTTCACACAGTCAGAGGTTAGCCACAGTGACGTTCCAGCAGCCTGCACGAGGATGATAAAAAGCAGATTTGCTTCTCTGTCAGCCACTGCTGAAACACAGACATTGCAAACTGTTTAAGATCATAGGGTTTGTTTCTTGCAGTGGCAAGCTGGCAGGAGCTACTCTCCTGGTTACTTATCAGAAAGAAATTAGCTGCCTTTAACATGATCTCTCCTTGCTGCTGTCTTAACTGTTCTTTTGGTATCATTCTGACATAGACCAAGTATAAAATATCACCTTATCATGTCACATGTTGTAGTTAGGAAAGAAATATTTCTATTACCAGAAAAAATAACCTTCTTTATCTGGTTTTAGGATGTAAGTATAAAAATGGAAAATATAGAAAAAAATATTTAACCCTCAACTGTGAGTACTGTGTGTAACTGTAAGGTTATCATTACTAGTACCATTACTGTCTCACATTTCAAGTATCTATCAGATAGAATCATCCTTCTAGATATAAACATTTTCCCTATATAATTTATGTGTTTAGTGTTATACATAGATGAGCTTTGGGACAAGGTTCTTAGAGCAAGTTTCTATGCTATGACAAAAATAATGACCAAGCCTTTTCTGAGCAAGGAACTGTAGAATCATGGCCATCTGGAAGAGATAATTTGCTGATATAACCACATTTGTTTTCTCTCATGGGTCTCATGGCCAATTCTAATCTACAGTTCTAGATTTCTTATATATATAGGAGAGAAGTGTTTAACATAGCAAGAAAAAAAAATCAGTATTAACCAGTGGTTAGCTCAAGGAAACACACAATGCTGGATGCAGACTTGACAATCTTGTTCAGTACACAGCCTTGGACAGGGTAACTTTCCAAGGAAGATATACTGGCAGGCCAGTTCAGAATGCTCTGATGGGTATAACTGGACTAATGATAAAGACTTCTCAACTATAATTGGAAAAAAAGTGTTCCTGCCACTCGCTGCTGTTTTCTTCCTGTTCCCAAGCAGTGTGAATCTTGTAATCAATAAATAAATAGGACTGTACGGATCTTTTGTCTGCAAGAAGCACGTACAGCTGTGTGGGAAATGAAGCTGGAACAATATAAAACTCCCAGCTAAATATGGTTAGAACATTTTAATAAACTGGGTTGTTAAGCTCCCTGAAGAAAATCACAAGTTAACTATTAACGAGTCTGCAAAGCTGCACAGAGAATAGGAGACCACACAAGCCAGCAACGACAAAACAGTGACTAATTGTGTGCAGTCATGACACTCAATAAACAGCAGGTTAGAAGAGGATGTGATGGCTAAATATAATATATTAGTGTCACTGCTCCCACTGTCTATATCGCTTTTCTCCTTGTTTTCAAGATGAGATTAACTGTATTATCTATAAATAGACCAGACTGTGCAAGTCCTTTACCTACAAATAGCACACACAGTTCTTCACACAGCACCTTGCTCAGGCTGGTCTGAGCAAAAGGAAAGATGTGTTGTGAAATGGTGGAGAAGCTGCTGGTGATGGTGGTTGCTGAGGCTGAAATCTTCCATGCAGCCCCAGACCTGTGACAGCAATGGTACAAACTTCTTCCAGACTTTGCCATCATTGTTATTTTATGTTGATCAGCAGGAGATAACTCTGCAGGTGAAAGATATATCTATAAACCTTGGCATCTTATTTCCTTGGTTACCAAGTTTGACCTTGATACTACTTCTAGTTTCTAGCCACTAGAAAATGCATTGCATAATCATATACCAAGACAAATGTATGCCCTTAAGTAATCAAACCTGCTGGAATAAAATGAAGTAGTTGAGAACACAGCAAGATATTTTCCAGCAGGGATAGAGAGCCACTCCCAGCAGTTGGCAAAAATCATCCACAAAAAAATAAGTGTTTATTTTTAATCTTGCACATATCTTTTCTATCAGCACTTTCTGTGATTTTTCTGCTTAGTTGGGTCTCATAGTTCTCTCCACACAAGATCCTGTAATCATTCTCTGATAGCCATTATTGTCAAAAATCAGGAACCTCTTTAAAGCTAAGTTTCTTCCAAGCAATTTATTCCCTTTCCCAGAATGATACAAGAGTCTCAGTTTGCATTTCATGCTTAAGAAATTACTTTCTCCTTCACCAAAACAAGAGTAACATTTGCCTTTTCTCCCACGTGAAGCAATTCAGCAATGTATCCTCCCTTCCTCCTTCCTACCCTGTTCAATCCCCTGGCTCCCTTTCCCATGCTACAGAAGGCTGCATTCAGTGGAACAAGGTAAGCAACCCCTGGCCAGAAGTAGTTGTAGAAGAAAGCCTTTTGTACCCAACACCATGGTCAGCCAGGTTGGGCTAATTCATAGACAGAAACAATCCCCATCAACAGTAAGTCAAAACAAGTGCTTTTTCTAGATCAAAGTGCTGCCTTTAATTTATATTAATAGTTTCATTATGATACAAACAGAAGATACTCTGATCTAGAAAACAGATAAAGTATCTCAACCATTACGAAGTAGCAAACTCAATTCATTATTTTTGAAACAAACACAGCTCTTTTATCATCAAATATGACAGTAGTAACATAAAACATTCACTAGTAGTTAAAATTCACTAGTAGTAGGAAATAAATACATTAAAGTAAAAATATCCTATGCTAGATTGAAATACCAAAATTCTGAAACGAATTTGTCCAAAACTAGTTTTCATTTTGTTACATTTTCCTGGGGAATATTTACTGAAATTTGGAAGTTGACAAGAAAATGTTCTTTTGAGACATTTAACTGCCAAGCTGTTTTAATTGCACTTTCTGGCCAGTGCTATCCTTCTGGAATTTTACTTGACAGATCCTTATGTGAAGTGTCCCATCCTGCATGGAAGTGGAGAAATCCTCATTCAGCTTTATAGTTGCAGTGAAATCAGCTGTTCCAATCTTAGGTCAGGCATGTTGCTACAAGCTCAACAGCATTTTTGCCTCCTAAAGGCAAATGATCAACAGCAGCCCTTGTCTCACGCCAAGTTCAAATCCGGGTGCTGGGGAGCCTCTGCTGCCTACAGACACTACTCTGAGGATGGTGAAGCTCCCAGCCTTTGCTCCTAGAGCAGCTCTGCTCTAAAAGATACCATCTGAAGTATCCATTAGCACCCATCCAAGAGGTGGATGACTTGTAGTGGAGGTAAACTGAGGCATGAAGTAATTATCCTTAGGTGGTAAACATTACCCTGAAATTACAGAAGTCTAAAATATAAGTGTCCTCTTTGGAAGACAGTTCTGAATTTGGTATCCTTTGCAGCTGGACTAGAGAGGCTGTCTTCACATCTTCTCTAAAAAGTGCACGCAAGCTGACCAAACAGTAAACAGGAGTCTGGATGTCAGGGGACATGGCAGACAAGGTGGAATTCAGGGGACCTCCTCTTGCCTACTTGTGCCTATCTTCCTGCTCCTTAACACCTGGTCAATGTGAGATGTCAGGAAAGCAAACAAGCTCCAGCTGTATCTGAGCTCTGAGGGACTGTCTCCAGCTTGAGACAACGCACGTGGGCAGTCTGACTGGCCATCCCTTCAGCAGGGCAGCATTTTCATTACAAAACAATATTTAAATTGAAACATGGTCACTTATTGATTCACAAACAGTTGCTTATACACATTTTATTTAGGCTATTCAGCAATCAATGTCTATTCCTGGAGGCCTCCAAGTGGCCTCAGTGGTCCCAGATTCATAGGCATGGAAGCAGAAACCTGTGCCATTGCTTGTCATAGCCTGAAGCCATGGATCAGAGTCCACAGTTTCACAGCAGTCTCACAGGGAAGACCAGAGATACTCACTTCCGTGGACTCCTGGTCTATCTGCACGTCCATATGAACAGGGAGTAGGGGTGCCCAGTGACTTTAAGCCTTGGGCTGTTTTCAGGGAAGGCAACCAATTTAATCAGCCTTAGCAGCAGCTGAAGAAAACTGTCATCCTTCCCCTGCAGAGAAGTGTGCTGCTGTGAAGGTTTTCAGTAGCCCTGTTTCTTTGACTGGATTATGCCTCTGATTTTTTTTTTTTCCTACATTTGAGTAACTGTGCTGAGAAAACTAGTTTATGGTTTATACCAAAACTCGATCTAAAGCAAAAACACACTGAAGCAACCCCGAGAGGTCAAGGAACTCATTCACTCAATAACAGAGTTACCAAAGGCTTTGTGTGTGGCTGCCCTTTCATCATTTTTGGGGAGGTTTTCTTGCTTTCATAAAGATCACTGCAGCTTCTATTTAATGTAATGACCTTTAGAGACACAATTGGCAGGATTTCACAGGGGCACAGAGGCACTCAGACCCTTAACCATTTTGGAAGAGTAGTGGAAGAGACAAACTCACCAATCTGAACGATAAAAGAGAATGCAAAGTAATATTAGCACAGTAGCATTCACCAATCTGTATCCTCAGGACCATGTTAATACATTAAATAGCATTTTCACCAACTCATGGTGGGTATTGTCCCTACTATGAGAAAAGAAAACTAGGAAGAAAATCACAAAAATAGCTGAAAGGATCTTTTCTTCAAGAAGTCTGTGGAAAAAAAAAAGACTGGATGCACCGAGGTTTTATTCTCAGCTAGTGTACCACTAGTTTTGGACTTGATGACATTTAAAATAGCATTATGTCATGTTCCACTATGATGTCATTTGATGACATCAGTCAGGATGTGAGAGGCTCTGTGTAAATGCAGCAGAATTCAAACACCTCGCTCAGATCTATGAAATTTTATTTCAGTTAATTTCTCATTCACTGGGTAATCATATTTTCATGTAGGAGAACATGAAAAACAAAGGCAGAAATTTAAGACAGTCAATTATTCTTTATATATCTCATCATCATTGTACATTGAATTGAGGATCTATTACACTGCTTCCATACCTACATAATTTACCACTCACCCATTTGAGTCAAGAATTACTGACTTTCAGTCCATAACATCTCTATTGCACTCACCAGTGTAAAAAGATGAAAACATTGCTGAGACCTAGGCAGTTCCTGACACTTTGAGTCTTTGCTGTGGTAGGAACAACAGTAACACAACTCCAGAGTCACCCTGTTGGTATTGCAGTTAACCAAATCCAAAGCCTGAGTCACACTTCCTGCTGTCAACAGTGCATTGCTCATCCCTGGGGATTTGTCCTCACAAGAGTCAGAGCTGGCTTTGTTACCTGACTTCCTGCTGGGACACAACGCTGCTTGAGGAGCCAAAAGTCTGCTGAAGAATGCCCTTCCTGGTGTCTCTAGCCCTGTCCCTGTCCCTGCAGCACTGCTCTTGGTTTTGTGCCCTGAGAGGCAGGGAGTTGATGCAATCCATGCTACAGTGGCTTCTGCTCCTGGGTGAGGTTTTAGTGACTTGGCTTTTAATTACAGCTTGTGTTGACAGGAGCTGACTTAAACAAGGATTAAATATAGTTGTTCTTCAGTGTGACTATTCACACATACAAGGAAGGTGATAAAAAATAAATGAAGAGTGTATTATAGTTTCCTTTTTTGTTTGGTTTTTTTTTTTTACATCGTAATATCTTTAAAAGCTATCTCCCACTGCTGTTCTCTTTTTCCAAATTTGTCTGGAAGCTGGGACCTAATTCTCTGCTGCTTTGCATTTAACAGGGAAAAAATGCTGCTATCACCAGTTAGCTTTCTGCAACTCCCAGTTTTTAAATATGTAAATACAAGGGTATCGCTGAGAATCAGACCTAGACAGCAAGATTTTTAGCTGAAGTCAAATAAGCTCTTCTGATTTACCCAAACTGATTACCCCAATTTGGTCTTTACTGGAAGCTTCATGTGCTTCATCTTTGAACTTCCCAAAGAAATCTGACAGTAACTGACTGACAAGCCCACAGCTGCATAACAAAGCAGCTTGCACTTTTCATTTGAAATCATATTTAGTTAAGAAAAGCAAATTCTCCATTCATATGAGCTATCCAACAGAGGCATAGGGAAGATAATACAAAGAAACTCATGAATAGCTTTTCCCACATGTCCATTTAACTGTCACTTGAAGACAGAATCACTTAATTATCACTACAGTGATTTCTGATTAATGCTAAATATTTTAATTTCAGCCTTCTGGGTGATCTTGATCATCTTTGTCAATTGTGATTAATCAGATATTTGCTCCAAATCTTAGATACCAATGAACTCAAGTGCTTCCTGTTCATAAACACCTTTCTTCCCTGTCAGTGTTCACAAATCCTACTTAAATAAAGCTTCACCACTGCACCAGACATAAAGATTCTCAAAAATTATTCGCCTGCATGCAAGAAAGCTCAATAATTTCTCAGATAAACAGTAGGCTTCAGTTAAGCCTCACATATACTAGCTTTTTTCACGGCTTTGGTTGGTCCTGTCCCATTTTTTTCTCTAGCTGGGGGTGAGGTGCACTCTAAGAACCTCCCAGTACCTCATTGTGAGCTGCCTGAAAATGCAAGGTGACTACAGAATGATGCAGACTTTCTCCAAGAGATTAAAAACATGCAAATAGCACCTCAAACACTGATACCATGAAAATCCCAGACAGCTCATCTATTTGGCACAGACAGACTCTGTAAGCAGGGAAGTCACAGAGGTTAGGAATTTGAGTGATTTCAAATGAATGTGTCCAGCCAGCCACACTACACTTTAAAAACAAAAAAGGGTATATTTAAAAAGCAAGGCTGTGTATAACTTCAGAGCATTTTAGAAAATAAGCTCTAGCGAACAAGGAAATCAAGACAATTTGTTTTGCTGCAAGAGCTAGTATGAAACAGATTTCAAAATGTCTGATTCTAATATAAGGAAAGAGCCTGGTGAACTCAGCAAGACAATAAAATTCTTAAAAATGAAGGAGACTTGAACAAATGGATGTGCTCATAAATGCTGCATAATGTTTGAGATACAGTCATCTCCCTGATTATAAGAACACTTCTCTCTGGTGACAGAAGGCTTGCTGATCATCAACTTGTCACAAAGAGGCAATTTTAAAACTTAAACAAAATATGGAATTTTTTTAAATCCAGAGTCTTATAGACCTCCTTCTTGAATGTAAATGAAAGAGTTTAAAATGCTGCTACTGAGGATTGTGCACAAAAATACTTACAAGGGTGAAGAAGCAGCAGCCAAAAGGCTTTATAGAAGAAGGAGCTCTTTGGTATATATAAATATAATAATATAAAAGAGGATTTCTCCATATGGAATACCATGCTCAGAATATGAAGAAGAAAACCTTAATATTTTAGCTATCAATGGTAAATGCATCATATTTTGGAGAAATTACATTGTGATTCATTTTCAAATGGATCAAAATTATCTACAGAAATCATCTGCCTTATCCTGGAGGGGAACAAAGTGGAAGAACTAAACAAAAATCATTGTGTATAAATTAAGATATTAATTAGAGCCCTGTATGGTAGCTCAAGCAGGCAAAATTATGTGGTAAAATTCAGAAATTTCTTGCCCCTCGTTCATTAAAACAAGCAAACAAAGCCAAAAGCCCAAAGAAATATTTCAGAAGAGATTCCAATGCCCAAGATTAACACACAGTCACTGAGAACATGTTTCAAACATGTTAGGGCCATGTGCATGAGAATCTTTGGAGGATGGTGCATTAGAAAGCAATTATGACTTGATCATAAAATGGCAAACTAACTCTCATTATAGCAGTTATAAGATTTTTCCCCCAAAATTCTGGCACCCATGAAATATCACCTGGTAAGTAAAACTATATTTACTAGTTGGTTGCATAAGAGACAAGCTGTAGAGTAAAAAAAAAAAAAACAAAACTTAACTCAGAAATTTCTCTTAATCAAAAGGAAAATAAAAATTCTTTCATATCTTCATTAAAAGAAGCCAACAGATGATTTCTTACCAGAAGGAAGAAAGCAAGCTAGGGAAAGAGAAAGGGGGCCATTCAATATAAATGTATACTGTTTGCTTATGTTATTTATAATATTTCCAGACAAGAGACAAACTAGGCTACCTTCATTAGAAAGTATAATGCAAAGGCTGAAGTTTCCATGATCAAGATTATGTCTAGAATATATGATTCATAGCTGGTTTTAAAAGACAAACTGCATAAAAACTATTAAGTTATTTAGCCTAGACTGTAAATATGAAATAACAGCAGAAGACTGAGATGAGATCATGCCCATGATAAATACTTGCTCCAAAACTAACTGTCAGGCAGGATTCAGTACAATCTAGTTTACAGAATGTGTATTTCCCTATTGTTATCTCACAAAATACGTAATATTGCCCCAGATGTCTGTATGAAATGCAAAACAGTCTGGTTTCCCTTCATATACACAATAGGGGAATACTAGATGGTAAAAATATTTTGAAAATCCATCATAAAAGCAATAAAAAATTGTTAAAGACAGAACTTGAACAGGACTTATAGACATGTGCACTGGGATTCGGTCCGTTCAGAAGATTTAAGATGGGCATAAGGAAGCTACTCTTGCTGCAGCTCTTTGTAGGCAAAAAAAAAAAA
>VWZS01001621.1:1325880-1423868 GCA_013397075.1 Rhabdornis inornatus | reverse complement strand
AAAGAAAACTCTCTTTCCCGCAGTTTTTTGAAGAAAAAAAAAAAAAAAAAAAAAAAAGAAAAGCAATCTAAAAACCATGGACCCAAGGAACAGCTCCCATTATATATCACTGGGAAAAGAATGGTTAGTGCAGTATCTAATAATGGAAGACTTGACATATTCTGTGAGAGTAGTGCCACAAAAATTCTCAAAATTGGGCAAAAGGGGTGGTGTACCTTGCAAAGAAAAGATGACACAGCAGAAGAACTGAGCTTATGGAGAAGCTTTGATACAAATAGCGAAATCTTGTAAAAAGAAAAGGAGTAAAGAACATCCCAAGGAAAAAATAATTGAATTGGGTATTCCTCCTTCTCTAATCTCCTATAGTGCCTTCCTTCCAAAGCATTTTCACCTTCTCCATACTAGCAAATATTCAGCTCCACAGCAAGCTACTGGAAAAGGTTAACTATTCATAAAATTTAAAAACAGAGGACAGCTACACTCAATAGGCAGTTATGTATTCTTAGTCACATAGAAAGCTGTCTTAATGCCTACCACAGTAACTACAATGGAAATGTTTTTATTACAAATGGATAAAAATAAATATTCTTAATTTTGAAGACATTGTTTTAAATTTTTTTTACAAAAACACTCTTTTATTGGCTTCTCTGTTTCTTTTTCCCACTCAAGTGCCTTAATTTACAGAGGACAAATAACTAATCTGCAAAGAGATGCAAAGGAAAATTAGTTTAGTGGGACAGATTAAAACCAACTTTTTTTCCTTCAGCATCTTGGCTACTCAGATTACTTTAGGACTGTTACCACAAGGGTAGAACAGTTCAGAGGCACAACATCCTTATTTATCCTGATGCTTGAAGGTGAAAATTGCAGCTGCATATATGCATTCAAAGCATTAAAGTGCAGATCAAGAAAGCTCTTTATTAAAGAAATGGAGATGATAGATGAAAATAAGGAAGCAAATACATCCTGGTCAGAAAGCTAGACACACGTCAGGAAAAAGAGGACTCCAGTTCCTGTCACTGGAATAAGAGCAGACATGAGCAGAAGCTGTTTGTACCACATCCAGACTTTCTACCTGTAAATTTGCTTTGCAGAGGGTTGAAGAGGAATTAAAACAGGTGAGGGAGGCATCCTTGCACTGCAGCTCTGCTCGTTGCAGGCTAAATGCCATACTATCAGGATTACTGCAAAATCTTCTCATCAGTGAAACAGGGAATCTAGAGTTTAGTCTTCTACACAAGAATGAACTGCACTGGGAATGACACAATTCCAATCAATATTGATGTACCTTTCCAAACATCTCCTGGTTTTGCAGTCTACAAATTAAGCATCAATGCCAGCTTTTAGATGTCTCTTTTCACACCTAAAGAAACCAAGAAGAAGAAAAGAACAGTGACACAGTGTGGGACTAGATAACAAAACATTTACCATTTTCAGACTGTTTCCATGTCTTGAAGTACTTTTTGTTTCAAAGCAAGGATGAAGAAGCAGAATTAATGGTAAGACAGAAATTTGTAGTTCTGCCCAATAAACAGTTCAAAATTAAATGGGAATTAGTTTGTGTTCTCTCTTTTGCAGTTTCATTCTGTACAGACAAGGCTAAATAACCTTGACATTAAGACTCCAAGCTATATTTGTCAGATCAAGTTTCCATTCCCAACCTCTGCTGAAGAACTGCTGTATCATCTCAAGCCAGGCTTCTTCCCTCTTTATGGCCTCAATTTCCATCAGTACAAAAGGGGTACTGTGACAGTCATACTCAGCTTTGTACAATTTATTACATTTTAAATTGTAAGGCAGAGAGTGAATCTTGCTTCTTGTTCATGTAGACACAAAAACAATCCTATTTTTGTCTTGCAGCTATTCAAAGGGTTTTGTTGTTGGCTGTACTCTGTATTTGTGCTCAGAGTTTACACTGCAAGTCCCGAAGTATCAGGATGCAAGGTGATCTCGTAGCCTGTACAGAGCCAGGTGATACCCAGTCATATGAAAAAACTCCGCCCCTCTCACAAATATGCACACTAAGCCACCTGTCTGCACTGGTCTGGCAGTCAAAAGAAGTTCCAAAAAAGCTGCTGAGAAATTATTGTAGTATTATCTGCACCATATCTTGTGAAAGATTAGTTTCAATAATTTTATTACAAGTGCAAGGAGTCGTGAGTGCACGACCTGCACGTTGCCCACCCTAAAGCCTCTCAAAAACAAAAAAAGTAATTAAAAACTTTTATGACATCACTGTTCTGCAGTTGTAGTGCATTCCCCATCTGAGCACAGAACTGGCTTACTTCAAGTAATGAAAAACATGCTCCAGAGTCATGGAAATTGCATGTCGTCCATGCAAGGGATCCAAACATAAAAAGTCACTGTGGAAAATTGCTGCAAACAGCAGGCCAGCCCCTTTTCCTCATGTGTTGTATTCCACGGCATAACACTGCAAACTATGCTTTGAAGTACAAATCTGCCCTGCCAGCCAGACAGTGCCAGCACCTTTCCTGCCCAGCTCTACTATTTTAATGATCAATGACAGAATCTAGTGTCATTATCACTCTTCCACTGTGTCATCCTCAGCTCTTGGGCTAAAGACATCCATCAGTATCCTTCAAAAAAGCTACCAGTAATGCTGTTCTGCACATGTTCTTGATGTGTGATGTTGTACAGAGATGAACCAAAGTTTTAGAAATATCTAGAATAATCTCTAATATAATTAATTCATCACTGACCTCCCAGCTAATCCCTGATGCAGAGTTAAGAATAGAAGACATTTTCACAGCACTGTTTTGAGACAATTGTTTGACAGGAGGCTGTTTGTGGGACTGTTATTAGACCTAATATTAAAGATGAAGGCAAAAAATACATTTTGTCCACTAGATCGTCAAAAATAAAGCAGAAAATATTTTATAGTCTTTTTTTCCTGCAGTTTCTTTCTGTTCAGAAAAGGCTGAATGACCTTGACAGCAAGACTTCAGACCATACTTGTGAGATCAGGTTTCCATTCCCAGCCCCTGTCAAAGAATTCGAAGACTTAAGAAGCCTCTGCTGTTGCACAAAGATTGAATTTCATTAACATGAAACAAACAACCCAGGGTTCAGAATGCTGCAAAGTAGATCAAAAGGTTAATTCTTCCTTTGATGGAACAAGAAAGAGCTTTTAATACTTCAGCATGCCCACAATGCTGACAGTAATAGGGGATTGTGAGTTTGTCAGTCACAGGCTGAAAGGTGATAGCATTAGTCACTTAGAAGAGATCTGGGCCTGAATCCTGCCAGGTGACAAACATGTGATAAAGCACTTTCACTGACAAACAGCAGAATGCATAAAACACAAGAAGATTTCATTGCCAGAGCACAATATTCTCTAATGGAGACAATAGCCCTCTGAAAGCAGCTTTGTTCTCAGAAAAACAGCCCCACTAGGTTTTGGTTACTATGCTGGTGCTCCATCAGTGTCTACAAGATTTCATCCCATGCACACAAAATCTGATTACAAGCCTTCTTTTTCCTTGTACCTCTTTACCTCTTTCCTTTTTCTTGGGTGGGAGAGGGGGTGCAAAGTTGCCAGATTTTTTTTCTAAGATCTGCCTACTAGCTCTAGATATTTTTCCAAGGTGCTTTTTTCTGAGTTGTAGAAACACCTTCCAAAGTTGAAAGACCTTCAGTTCATCTCTTATCCACAAGGTATTCCTACTGGAATAAAGGCTGGACAAAGCATTCTTTTCTCTTTGGGTCATTTTCTACCAACATACTGGGGTTTGGGTTCTTTTCTTGGCTAAGTGCGACTTTCAGAATTGTCAAACTAATGATGTTTCTGCTTTTTTTTTTTCCCCTTAAAGATGAAAAGATTAAAGGTTTCAGTGTTCTCAGAGAGAAATCTTAGCTTCCAACACATGAAGCTGAAGCTGAAGCAGAGTATTTTGCTCTGTCTCAGCACAGTCCCTAGACTGGCATATGCTTCATGCCCACACTCTCCCCTGGAGGCTGAGCTCTCCTCCAGCTTACACCTTCTGTGAGGCACAGTGACCTCTCTTCTTGCTCTTTTCCATAGTGCAGGTACCATCAAGTTTGACAGACAAATCCAGGGACTGAAAATAGCTCTCTAAATCCATTTTATTGCTTGAAAATATGTTCAACCCTTTGATTTTTTTTTCCCCCTCAATGAAAGCTGTCTGCAAAAAGAAATTCTTAGCAAATCTGTTCAGCTGAAACCTCTTTTTCCATCAGGTGTTTCCTTTAGATTTTGTATTTGAGCCCTAGATTTATTTTTTTGTTTCTAGTAAAATATTTTTTTTATTTCTACCCTATTTAAACATGGGCCTTTACTGCTAAGGTGTCATAACAGCTGGGGAACAGGATAGGATAGGACAGGTCAGGACAGGAGAAGAAGGGAATTCTGCTTTACCAATGCATCAACCTATTTTCACACAGAGTATTTAGATCTCACTTCCTAGCCTGGAAGCCAGCTTGGAAGCTTCCACTGGGGTTATGGAAAAATGTTTCTGTGCTTAATGCCTGGTACACATGGCTGCTCCTCCTCCACTATACTCCAAAGATCCTCCACTTGAACATGTGTGTGATATCACAGACTGGGAACTGTAGTCTTTGCAAACTGCCCTTCATAAACACAGTCTATGTTGCCATCTGTTTTATTTCTTAAAAGCACTAATACTTGCAAAGTAAAGTATTAGTGCACCTGCTGTCCACCAGTCTGGAAAAAGATAGAGAAGAGAGAAGTTCTTAGATCATAGCTTCCCACACCATCATCTTTTTGAGTCTCTAAATGGCTGGAACTACCATGCAAAGAGAGATGATACCTCCATTCATCTTCAGATACATGTGAATGATCCTCACCTATAAAGTGAGACAAAGATTTCTATTATTTAAGATGTTGGCAAAACCAGCTCCTGCGTTTACTGTAACAGAAATCCAAGCTTTTTGCATCTTCCTAATAACTGTAAGAGTTATGCTGTTTCTCTGTTTCTGAAAGAACTGTTATCTTCAGGATGATATTTCCATTCATTGCTGAATCTGGTTTGTAGGAGACACTAGCATAACATTTTGAAAACACATCCAGTCCTCTATGGAAAAAGATTTAGTTGATCTCCTCCACCTTTTACCATCAATTTAGAGGGATTTTCCTTCTCTTTCAGTATAACCTTGTCAGATACTTTATCTCAGCTCTCAGTCCAGATTCAAAGAAAGGAAAACAACTAGGAACTACCTCACTGCAGAAATGCTGTACACCAAAGAATACACTGACTTCTATTAGAAAGAAAGATCTGAAAAAGAGGATTGCGGGTTTGTTTCATTGGTAGAAGATGCCAGTTTTCATTCAACTTGATGTTTTAAACGTATAAAACAACAAGCTATCATCAGAATAATTTTTAAACAATTACATCAACCCACTGGGTCCTTTAAATCCTATGGTGGGAAAATGTAATTTAGGAAATAACCCAGCTCTAGCTGAGGATACATTTATAGCCAAGTTCAGGCAATGAGAGCCTTTGCCATTTTAGTCAAAATATTGACTCTGCAGGTGCTGCTCTGCACAAAATAGGACCTGGATCTGAAATTAAAGGCTCTGCCTGGTGCATGAGCTTTTACTTCAGCAGGCGAATCAAAGGTAGATCATGCCCTTTCTAGCTTTTAACTCTGGAGTGAGCAGAGGTCAGCTTCTGTTCAAACAGCTTCAGGGCATTCAGTCCACAGATTCCTTTTAAACCATTCTTCTAACCTGGGACTGATGGACTGCATTGGGTCCTAGCTCCCCCCACTACTATCTTCAATATATCCCTCAAGCCAAAGGCAGCAATCAGAAAATAAATCCATTGTTCATTCAAGCAATGACAGCACAAGACCTGGGTGTGAGGCTGGTGTGGAGTGCATATATCCATGTCACTCCTCCCATTCAAAGGGATCTTGTTGGGGACTGAAAATCTGGCCCTTTATTTGCAGGTGTAATTCACTTTTGAAATACAGTCTTTCCCAGTGGAAAGATTTCTTACCTAGATCAGCCTTCACACTCCTGGTAACAAACAAACAGGGATCAGCAGAGCTTCTTACCATAAGAAGGGCTTAGCTCAAGCACAGTGTCTGACCATCACATCATCACAGCCCCAAACTGTGCTGGACACCTCACAGCACTGACCCTGTGCCCCAGAGGCTCTAGCTGCTCACCACATCAGGTACAGAAAAGAGGCAGAAAGCAGTTGGGGGGAAATAAAACAGGAAACAACAGGAATCCAACAGCAACACATCAGATGGGATGTGGGCACAGCAGAGCTCATTGTTCCTAATGAACCACAACAGAGCTCAGGTTGCCTCCTGTTTGTGCAAGATTCTGTTCTGGTGAGAGATTTGAGCATGACGAGTGACAACAGGGACGTATTCTTGCCATGCTGGGTATACAGCCATCCCACTGACTGCTCTATAGCACAGAGATGTGTCCATGTTTAAAATTAGCTACACTGGGTACGCTGTGCAATATTGATCTCCCAGAGTGAAGGTCGGAATGGGAGCAAAATCCAGCTAAGGAGCTGAAGAAAATGAGCTTATGCTGGGCTCTGAGCTGCACTCAACCAATGGCAAAATGAGGCAGTTCAAACCTAGCTAGGATGCATCTCTGAACATGCCAACAGTCTGAGGGAAGTGTAGACATATCCTGGCTGAGGTACACCTAATGGACAAAGAGACTTCACCTCCTCCTCCCCCTCTCACACACAGATGCACAAGTGATTTGACAAATTTCCATCTTCTTTCCACAGCTCCTCCTGAGGCAATCCACATCCCTTGTCCCACAAGGTAGAGTTCTGGCAGAAGTATGACTAAAAAATTATTTTCTTTCCAGAGAGGTCTCTCTGGAACTGTGGAGTCTTGTGTGTTGTTGTTTTTTTTTATCTTAGCACAATTTATTAGGTGAGAACAAACCTTACAAATTTATTAAAGGGGATCTCACATAACACATGGGGTAGTATCATTCTTGGAGAGTTTGTCTGTTCAAGGAGAGTCTTCATCAAGAGAAGAAACCCTTAATGCCTGGAAGCTCCTAATGCCCCTCAGTTCTCCAAGCCAGGGTAGCAGGTTATTTCTCCAACCCTAAATACATAAAATGGCAACTATTCATGTAATGTCATCATTAATTCGAGTGGACTGTGGGGAAAACATTCTTGTGCCAACACCTAGGTACATAGTGTCAGACATTAAATCTATTTGAAAGGCTTCTACATAAAAATAGCCACATTTCCATGAAGCAGAATTTTCAAAAATTTGAATCTAAGATGCTCAAGATTCATTTCTGGCTTGAAAAATATTGACCTCAGATTGAAAACTCAGAGGCAGAATCAAAAGCAAGAATGCAGTATTCACAATTTGCTGATGAAGCATTTACATCTGGGTGCTCTCTCCTGGCTACAGCATAGACAGAAAAGGTGTTCTCTAAGACTCCCAAGCAATAAGACTACAGGCCCATTAAACCTGCAGGGGTTTGAAGGACAATGTCAAAGAATCATAAAAAATTACAAGCCCTATTAATTAACATCCTGCCTATATGTCTGCCGAAGAAGGGATTATTTTCTTTGACTCATCCAGTTTTAAAATGGATGAGGAGATGCCATTTTATTGCAAAGGAACTCTAATTAATGTTCATTTACAGCTCTGGGGAGTTAATTCCAATTCTGAACTGCATATACAGCATCGCAGCCATCAACCCAAAACCAGCAAAAGATAACTGAGCTCAAGAGCAGCTATGTCTCCTTCTGTGATATTCCCCTGTTTAACTCTTTGTCCTTCCTTTCTGATGCTATCTATAAGAAAACAGGATTTATTTAGCAGTTCATCTGCTCCTGCTGCATAATCCTCTGCAGCACACTGCTGGCAGTTGCAGGGATAATTATGTGACCAGGAAGGTTCTGGCAGCAAGTAGCACCCAGTGGCAGGAATGGATGAATTTGAAAAGATTAGCTTATTTCCATGAAGAGTCCTTTGACAAAGACAGAGGAATGCTGAGAAATCAGTAGGAAGGGATGTCTTTCCAATAAAACCACAGAATTTTCAGGCAGTACCCCAAATCTGTCTATCCAGCACTGTCACAGCACTTTGACCGAGGGTGTTCAGTTTCCATCTCAAGACAGGGCTTGCAAGTTGAGCACTGCTAAAATATTTTCAGATTCATGGAACGAGGCTTAGATGTTATTAAACACAGAAAACAGTTGAATTCCTTAACAGAATGTGCTGTCAGCAGGGCTCAGTGTTTTCTTAGAGGGTTTTTGTATGGTAATGTGACATTTCATGGCCTACATGTAGGCAATTATCTCTGAAAGAAAAATGACCAATTTTTTTTATTTTTTTGAGAAGAGCCTTTGATTAAAACACATTTCTTGGGGAGATGATATGCAAGGACAGAATGCAGATACAAATCTGATTCAAGATCTGGAGCTGTTACTAGAGGTACTAGAATTAAGGGGCTTGAGGAGGCCTTAGCAGGGGGCATTCAGGCAACATCAGACTCTGGCACCAACTGGAACCAGTGTAGTCTGCTGTGCCTGTAAATTATTTTGCAGTATCTCCCAGGTCTTCCACAACTAGATTACTGTGCTCCAACAAGATTCCAAATAAATGACAAATAAAATGTTTAATTAATTAATTAATTAATTAATTAATTAAAAGGCTTGTTGTTGCTGCTTAGCATCTCAAAATTGTTTGGACTGTTGTGTAAACAGGACACACAGAATAAAACATAATATCTGCTTGTATTGGTTTGAGTGCAAATTCAAGAATAATTCTTTTTGTTCTCAGAAGGCTTTATTCCTTGCTCCTACAGCAATGAAATCAGTGGAGTTTTTGCCACAATTATACTGGCAGCAGGAAGAGGCCTTATGGATAGAGGCTTAGACACTGCAGTCTAAAACAGGCATGTCATCTCCATCCATATAGCACCTTTGCTGTGAGAGCAGAAATGTTTCTTTTGCTTTTGCTCACAACCAGCACCAAAAGTTTCCCTGGCTACGGTTCATGCAGCATTTCTGTGCACTGTGCCTGGTGTCATCTCCTGCTCAGGACACAGGAGATGAGTACATTCCCAGATCACAAACACCTGACTCAACAAGACTTCAGGATGCTTGGTAATCCACAAGCCATGAACATGCAGCCTGCATTCTCAACCATTCCTACCAAGGCCATTTGCTTTTCCACCTACATTCTTTCTGTTATAATTTGAAATTCATCTACAATTTCTACCTTCCACAGTTACACCAACAAAAGAATAAATTTAGGTCTCTTCAAACACTTCCTTTAACCACTTTTTCCTTCCATACTCTCTCTCACAGATGACAGTCATACATTTATGGGTATATGGTGGAAAGTGTTCACCATAGGGATAAATAACGTGGCAGGAAGACAGGTTGGCAAACTGAAAAACCACAAATGTAAATGTCTTTAGGATTCAACTTTTTAGTGTCTGTGCTGGATGTCAGTACTTTTGAAGTAATGTTTTATCCATCTGCTTCCCTTGGTGTATAGTCCAGGAGATTTGAAAAAAACAGAGGCTTTGTTTAACAGCATAAAGAATGACATTGTGGGGTTTAGGCTAGGACTATGCAAATATAAATTGCAACCAGTCCTATGTAAATTAGAGGGGACAAAGATAAGGAAAATAACAAAATCATTTTTTTAAAAGGAGTCATTTTTCATTCAGACTTAAAATACAACCAGCCTTTGCTTGTAAGTAATAAATTGGGTCAATTACAGAAACTTATGCATTTTTTCTTCTCCTACATTGTATTTCCTGGATTTTGTGTTTCTTAGGCCTGAAGATAAAATATGAGCCAGACAACAAAGAGTACCACTTCTCCTCTGTCAAGAAAGTAATCTGTTCATCTTTGTTATTGAATAGTTTGCTTCTTCCTGTGTATCTGAAGAGCAACCAGGTTGACAGAACAAGGACTTCAGCGGGGAGCAGTAGGCTGCTTACACAATTTCCTATCACCAGAGAGTCTGTCAGAGCAGTGAGGTGTTTATTCTACTGGAAAGCAAGATGGGTGTGATGCTGCTTAAGCCTTCTAGCTGAATCACCTCTAACACAAGAAATGTATTCCCCCAACAGCTTTGGGGTTCTGGTCTGCTTTTTGAAAGAAATGGCTCAATACCTTCATAGTGTTACACATCTCTTCCAAAAAACTGTTAGCCAGTTTAAACCAAATTCATCAGAGGGGGTAGATTCCTCACTAATGTTGTGGAACTAGGCAGACAGGTAGGAAAATGTAGGAATGCCCTTGCTGGCGTATGGGAAGCAAGTTGCCTCTCTTCAAACATCAAAGAATCTACAGGAGAACCCTACCCCAAGACAAAATCCTCTGGGAAACCAGGTTTTATTGGTTCAGCTGCTGCTGGAAACATTTATTTGAGTTTTTAATGTCAAGTGAAAGAATAAAAGGCTGTTAATGATTCCTGTTATCACAAAAACTTATATTATAGCCTTCTCTTAAACTGATCAGAGTTCATTGTAAAACCACTTGTGTTTCTTTTCCCACGATTTTACTTAAAAGGCTGTCCCAGAATGTCACTGCTCTGACTGTCAGCAGTCTGGAAATTAGAAGGAAGTCCATGATTTCTTGGCTCTACTTTAAAGCCAACATTGCCCTTCAGCTGGAGGACCTCTTCTCCTCTCCCACCTGCCTTCCCCAGGCTCCACTGTGAATTTCCAGAACCTCTGCCCTCTTACCCTTGAATTACCAAGGCTAAACCAGCCAAATTAAGTTCATTCCCTTTGTATTAAAAACTCTCTATTCCCATTATCATCTGTTCTGCTTTAGTTCTCATTTCCCACACATGCTTACTCAGATGCCTACAAGCAATGTCTTGTATCTTACTATTGGTACTGTATTTCTTCCTTCACTTGCTTGAGAAAAGTTCCAAGATTGCAGTTACTTTTTTATTATTGTATTGCACTGATATCTCACAAATATCCTGCATCTTTCTTCCCCTTTGTAATTTTCAACTCATAAACTCTGAGCACATCCCAAAATTTCTGGTTATTAATTCTATGCATGATCTTAATAATTTTAAATATTAAAAATCAACCTGTCCCTCAGACTCAGATTCTTAAGGTCATTTGGTTCTTTCTGCACCACATCCCAGTTTGTCATCTGATGGTATCTCCCTACTTTGGGCCAAACGTAATTTCATCAGCATAATTTTGGTTTTGTGTCAATTTTAAGAAAAAACATAAATTGGATTGGTCTCAGGATGGATCCTTCAGAAGCCTCATCACTAATTTCCCTCTAAGGTGGTTCTTTTCTCACAATAACTTTCTATCACAATTTTAATGGAAATACAGTTCAGTTAATCAGTCTCCTCATCCTGCAAATTTTTGCATATTCAAAAAATTGTGCCCTTTTCAGACATTCCATTTCATCCCATGACAAATTACTCCTATATATTAACATTTACAATAATTCCAGTCAGTATCTCAGACCTCAATCACTCACACTGGCCAGTTTAACATTAATAGGACCCAGCACAATCTTCTTGCCAGCCACAGATGATAATTAACGTTTTTCACCTCCACAGCTACTGATTGTGCAGTACAGGTAAAGTGGACCCTAAGGCTTGCATTCAATGGGAGTGATTGCTATTGGGAAGGAACATTTCCATCTGAACATTTTTTCTCCACAGTTTCATTACTGCCTTATCTAACTTCCAGCCACCTCTTCAGGGCAACCGAAAGCTGTGAGATCATGATGGTTTCAATTAATATCAGACAGCCTAAAATGCAGGGGTTTCCAAAGAATACTGGGTTTCAGATTCTCACCACCTTTCCTGAAGTCCCCATGCACACTCTGGTAGAGAAGCTGAGCTTTCAGGTTACATGTATGAAAATAGAGAAAATGTTTACTGGTTAGAAGTTCAATCAGTAGCACAGCTCTGTTCCTATGGGATCTGAGAAAGAATGGGCAGGGAACAGAATGCAGGCAACATATCTGACTATTCAAGAAATCAAATGTGAACTTGAACATATGCAAAGGACAGGAATCATAAACCAAATTAATAAAAGGAGTATTACTTTCAACCTTTGCCATTATAATTCAGTTTGGAGGGGCCTACTACTGATTGTTGATCAGCCTCTTAAACACAAATAGGAATTTTTGAGGTTATGACGCCCTCCATCCATAAGATTATCTTGCTGAGAAAGCAGGTGCCCTTCTCAAAATTTCCCAAGATAAGAGATAAGGCAGACTTCTTTTGATAGCATTATCTCCTAATTAAACACATACAAGCTATTGGAGAGCATCCAGAGGAGGGCCAGGAGGATAGTGAAGGGTCTGGAGGGAAAGCCCAAGGAGAAGAGGCTGAGGTTGCTTGCTCTGTTCAGCCTGGAGGAGACCGAGGGGGAAACCTCACTGCAGTCTGCAACTTCCTCCTGGGTGGAAGAGGAGGGGCCAGCACCAATGCCTTCATCTCATGGCCAGGGACAAAACTAGAAGAAATAGCATGAAGCTGTGGCAGGGGAAGTCTGAGTTCCATATCAGGAAAAAGCTTTCACAGAGAGGTGGGCCACTCTCAGCACATGGTGTGCTTCTTGGGCTTGTCCTGGGCAGGGCCAGGTGTTAGACTCGATGATCCTTGTGGGTCCCTTCCAGCTGAGGATATTCTATGATTCTGTGATTCCTCTCTCATTAGCTGTTTTTGGAAATTCACACAAAAAGTAAATTCATAAAGAACTGTCTTTATCACTTTTGGAGACTGGGATTGCAAGACAGCTTTTTCCAAAAGTCAGTATCCACCAATCTCTCCAAGAATGCCCTTAGTATCCAGCATAGAAAGTGGCTATTATCACTAAAAATGGGAAGTTCTACATGCATTCAAGAATTAAAGATGAACATTCCAATAAACTCCCATTTATGCAGGTTTTCAATGATCCATTCATTTATGATCACAATTAAAACAGTGTTTTCCATACTAGAAAAACACAAAAAGATGCTCAGCTATTGTACCAAACATAATTCTCTAAATAGAGGAAAGACTTAAAGTTTTTTTTTTAATTTATCACTGTAATCCATGTATTTTATTCAGTTGCCTACTGCCTCCAAGCTCATTGGCCTTGAGTTTTGGCCTAAGTAACTCTTGTTTATGACCACTGTTGAAGACAAGATATTGATATATATTGTCTATTGGCCTGATCAGGTATGACTGGGTTTATATTATTAGATTTACACTATTAGACTTTACACTTTCTATTCAGACACAGCAGGCTCTATCCCAGTGGAGCAGGAGTAACACTGATGCTCAAATATTGTAATGTACTACATCAGCAAAAAGCCTCTTTGAGATGAAAGACGTTGGCCTCACAAACCACTTTTGGTCATGTTGACAGAGGTATGCTGATTGTCTGAGAAATTAACAGACTCACAACTTAAATAAAACCCTCCAACTCATGTTCTGAAGAAAGTCTGTTTAATGTTTTATGGTTTATTACCATTCTTTTGGTAAATTATTCAAAGGCATAGCTCGGCAAAGCACACGGGAAGTCAACAGTGTCAGGTCAATTAGTTGTTTAAGCATTATGTAGAATTTCCAGTGTTTCTTTGCAATTACAGAAAAAAATGTTTTGATTTGGCAACAAGAAGAAATGAGGTACGTTAGACGTATCCCTTTTTTTAAAAATCTACTTAAATATTTAAGATTAGTACCACAAGTGCTAAACCTCTCCCTGTCACTAGAGTTCTTGTAGCAATGGTAGTTCTGAAGCAAAAACCCATGTTGCTTTGTGCTAGCTGAGAAATATCAGACATGTAATGGAGAATTCAATTTTTGTATGCCTTTATCATGATTAAGCAAGCAAACTGACTAGCCACAGAGGCAACCACTCTATTAGGGATCGTTTCACAATCCCATCCAAAATTTGTGGGTAGTTTGCAATTTGAGAAAGGGAGAAAACAGTCATTAGCTGATGCATTCCATCCTCCTGCTACTGTGAGATTGTTCTCTATTGCACATTTCCAATTGATCCCTCCAGGCCACTACAGCTTTTTAAGTCCTAGATATAAGAAGCCATGCCTCCCTTTGAAGGCTCCTCACAACACAGCAGAGCTCATCAGGAAAGATAGCCAGCTCAAGTATTACTCTTCTTAATTGAGTCTCCTGTATGTCTCTCCCACTCTGGAAATTGTTCTAGTCTTTTGAACTGTATATACATACCACTCTGGTGTGTAAATACCCTCAACATACTCTTAATTATTCCACCAGTTTAGCTATAACTCTGGGGTTTCCAGTTTAGGGGCATTAAATATTCCAGCATTTCATGGGCCAGAAGATCTCTGATTATTCACAGTTTTCCTTAACAACTGTTATGGTAGTCCCCTCATTTCTCTTCAGTCCTTGATCACAAGACAAAAACAAAAGGAGTGCTCCTAGGGGAACCTGTGTATTTTGCCTTTATTTTCAGAGGAGTTTGACAAGCCATGCATCCTTCAGCAGACTGCTTTCTGTTTAGCATCACAGTGAAAGAAGTACATTAGTACCAGCCCCTGTAGTATCAGTTTCACAAACTCTTGGTGAGAGAACTGAAACTCAGCTCTGCCAGACTGTTTCCACTTGCCAGTTGGTGATAAATTTATACAATAAGAGACAGTAGAAACCTCCAGGAAGAAGTCAAATTCCAATCTCTTCTGACTACCCGTGCAGAAAATGATATCCCTGACGGTTCTGATGAGGTGGATTGTGGGTTTCCTTTTGTCTTTTGCCTGGCTCTGCAGGAAATTGAAGCCCTTTCAGATAATTTAATGATAATGTTTAGTACTCTGAAGGATTATCTATTAATCTTTTTGGCACATGTAAGGGAACCATCGTTCCCAACATGCCAGTTTAGCAGCTTGACTGCTGTTAGACACCTATCTTTCACATTTCCTGTCTTGCTGCCTCTGGTACGCATGACAGCTTCTTAAGTGAAACTCTTCTTCAGCCACAGAGGAACATGAAACATCCTGATTGCAGGAGGCAGAGAACCAACAGATACACAACCAAGCCTTTGCCTTTGACATAACAGAGCTATGTGCTGCAATGTGCAGCTCTGTGTGGACTGAGCCAGGCTGCAGCACCCTGCACTGCTCCAGGAACCACCCTGTGCCAGGAACACAGCATGCACTGCTGCTCAACATCCTCTGCAAACACTGCACAGGATCATGTCACCTTCGCCAGAATTTCCTCCAATTTCCCAAAGAGAAGGACACACCTTCTCTGATGTACTTTCTCACATTAACATTCTCAGTTCCTTCTGATTCCTCTACCCTATACAAAAATAGATGTCATGTTTTTAGGAGACCCATGTATTTTTCTTGACAGTGACTCACTGCAGCTCTACAGGGATGCACATTTTTTCCCCACAGAGTCAGAGCATACTTCACACATAATTTAAAAGGAAGAGATCTTAAGACTAAATAGGGACAGCACAAGGAGACTCATATTCTGGAAAAGTAATTTGTTGATTTAATCTTACACTTTTTAATTTTGCTTAGCTTTGCAATTCTAAAATTATTTTTCATTGAAAATTGACATCAAAACAATAAGTGCATATGAACAGATCTCCTTGCGATACCATACCAAAGCATGATGGCAGGGGAAAAAAATGTAAATTAAAGGGACCAAAACCAAACTGTAATTTTAAAATAGTCTACAAAAAAAATTGAGGGCACTGATGCAAAGGAACACAGCTTCAAATTTTCACATGGTTTTCATTTCACAAAAAAAATACCCAACAGTTATGGTTCTGCAAAAGCCAAACCCACAATATCCTCTCTAACACAAAGCATTTCTAGCGTTTCTCAATGCCATTAAAGGGAAACTATCATCCTAGCCTCCAGTGAACTTCATGCGGCAAGATCAGAACATTTCAGCTATTTCACTCGTTTCTTAGTCTCCTCCGCTAACTTCTGGCTTTACTGTCATCTCTTCACTACCTTTGAGAGGCTCACAAAAATCAAAAAGAATGGCTTTTTTGAGTCATAAAGACAAATGACTGTAGAGGTCAAAGAGTAAGGATAATCATATTTTAAGTGTTACTAAACTGCAAGAGGAAAATATTAGTGAGAGCAGGTACTTTTTAGTAGTAATCTCTCGGTCAGCTGGTTCATTATTTTAGCATCAGGTGAATGCATTCAGGTAGAATTGTACAACCAAATGGTCTTGCAGTAGGAAACTGCAGATCACTTTGCTTCCATACAATAGGAAAGAAAAACCCAATGAGCAGGCAGCAGCCCTTTCAATCTCATACAAGATGTGTATATGTGGAAATATCATACAAATAATATCTTGGTAGTCTCCTTGCCAGCATGCCCCATCAAGATTGGCATCACCAGCATGTCCCTGGCAAAACACTCCACATATTCTTGCACTCAAGTTTCTTATTCTATAAATTCCTCCTGGAGCATTTGCCATCATATTCTCTATATGACCAAAATGCTGTATACATACATACATACATACATCTGTTAAGGACTTTCTCTGACAGGTAGCCTAAGCAGTTTGGTTTTTAGCTCCAGGCTACTGCTGGTTGTTCCTCCAAGTTCAGGGACTGTGGGCTACTCACTTGCATCTGTTATTATACCTTACCCTGTACATGTCACTTTAAGCATACATGACAGTTTAGAAAAAATTAATGCAATCCTTTCTCCAGAGTTACAAAACACACATGAAATTATCATTCAGGGATAAATTCATATATCACAAAGGAAGTGAAGGGAGTAGTGGAACCTTTGCCTTTGGGGCAAGATGTCAATTTAAGGAACAATTGAAAGGGAGATCACATTTCATATATGCATATGATAAGACATAAATATATATAATACAATAATGTGTAATATATACACAGATATTTATCACAGATGTTGGGAGCCTGGAGGTGGAGAGGAATCCCAGCAAAAAGTTCTGTGTGGGAGAGACACAAAAGGAGCAGTTGAGAGACAATATTGGCAAAAACAGCATGTGAATTTGTGGGCAGAAAGTTGTGTGGGCAGAGTTGTTTACAGCCTTGAAAGCAAGGACGGGAAATATGAGTTTAATGTGGATTTTCTACAAAATACATTGAGATTTTTTTATAATTACTTGATTAGCAATTCTAGACTTCTCTACCTTCTAATCTAGACTGCTTCTTCTAAGAACCTCCTAAATCCTTTAGCTTGTAGAAGTCAGTGCAAGGGACTGATCCAGTAATGTGATGGGAAGCTTAAATGCCCATCAGCAGAGATTTCCCAAGAATATGTGTCAGTCCACGTGATCTCTGATTTGCTCAAATTACTATTTTCTTGCAGAAATGTCTGGATACTTTTGGTTTTAGTCATGCAACAGTCAGGTGTCAGAAGGGAATATGACAGCTAGTTTTCCACCTTTAAGAAACATATTTCATAAGTTCAGCAAATAATGGCACCATTTTTGTCAGAATGGGTAAAAGACATGCTGCTGACACATGGACATGAGAAAATGTCAGGGAAAGAAATTAGCACACTCCTGTCGCTTGGCTCACCTAATGGACAGTAAATACATTGCAAAATTACGCCGTGTATCTTCAGTGCATTAAATCCCTGCATCAGAAGGGTGTCATGGGCAATCTTCTCACTGTACATGCTGCCTCTGAGACATCAAGTAGGTTCAAAATCTCACAAATAGACTTTTGTCCTAGTTGAGAACAAGGGCAGTGAATTAATCTGTGTCTCTGAGATATCATCATAAGTATCATGGTTCTCTAAACTTTTCTATCCTGAAACTTGGAATGGATGGAAAGTGTTACTCTGACATCCTTGGGATCTGCTGACAGTTGCAGTTTATCTTGGGTGAGACCACAATGATGGGTAGAAAAGGAAACCACAAAAATGCTTTCTGTGTCAGAAGTCTCCACAATCAGTGTAAACCTGGCTTGACAAATATCCAAAACCCTTGACCTAGGTTGGCAGGCAGAATGTATCCAAGGTGAGAGAATGTAGTATTACAGTAATTCCCTGTTCCTACAGGCCTGCAGGGAGCTTAGTGTGGGGGACAGCAGCGCCCAAACAGAGTTTATTTACATCTATGGAAGTGTGTGGTTTAACCCCAGCCAGGAACCATTCCCCACACAGCCACTTGTTCACACACACCTACCTCAGTGAAATGGGAGACAGAGTCAGAGTAGAAGTGAGAAAACTGGTAGGCTGAGATAAAGACAGTTCAATAGGTAAAGCAAGAGCCATGCACACAAGCAAAGTCAAACAAGGAATTCATTCACTGCTTCCCATCCACAGTCAGGTGTTCAGCCATCTCCAGCAAAGCAGGGCTCCATCACACACAGCAGTTAGGAGGACAAAATGCCATGACCCCAAACATCCCTGTCTTCTTCTTCACCCACTTTCATGTGCTGAGCATGTTGCCATATGGTGTGGGATATCCCTTTGGTCAGCTGGGCTCAGCTGTCCTGGCTGTGCCCCCTCCCACCTAACTTGTGCAGCCCTGCCCTCCTCACTGGAGATGTGGGGTGAGGAGCAGAAAATGGCTTTGGCTCTGTGTGAGCACTGCTCAGCAGTAACAAAGCCATCCCTGTTACCAACCCTGTGTTTAGCACCAATCCAAACCCAGCCCCACACCAGCTTCTGGGGAGAAAATTAACTCTATCCCAGCCTCAACCAGCACAGAAGGTAAAATCTTCCTGTGCCCACACAGAGCAATCTCATTGCAATCAACAATACAGGAATAAAATAATTGAGATTGCAGGCTTCTAGTCACAGCAGGAAGTACAGGAGGCTAAATTTGCCCCCCTCAGAGAACCTCACCTGTCATTTGACATAAGTAGTTTCAGAGACAAGAAAGCAATTCACTCTCCACAGTGCCTCACAGACTTTGCATTTTTTGAGATAATTCTAAAAATTTGACTAAATTGTCTTATGTGGAAGACATGAATGTTCATCAGTGCAGGGCTCAAATGAGGTCATAATCTACTTTTTTGTCATCTTTGGAGGGGCATTTTGTGCCCAAGCAGTGCAATAGTGGAGACACACTAGTTTTTACAGCCAATAGCACAGAAGGGACAGTTTTAGCTACCAGCTTGTCCAGTCACCTTTGATTTCCCCTTCTCCCCCACAAATAACTAAATATGTACCTGCAGCTCAACCAAAAGGAAAGCTGAAACCCAAAGACAAATGCAGACTTAAACTACACATACAGACACAAGATGCCTTAAGTGTTTCATGTCTATTTGCTGGAACAGATAGTGAAATTACTAGTTGCTACCAATGGGCATCAATACAAAGCTCCCCCATCTTTGGCTAAAAGGCAATCTTCCCACAGCATGGATGTCTACAGCACACTGAGCACAATCCAGACATAACCCATTCACATGACCAGCACCCACATCCTTGTCCTTTTGTGTTTGTGCCAAGTGGGTGCACATCTCCATAAGGCGGGACAAGGAGTCCTCAGGAAAGAAATATTAGGGATGAAGTTGCCAGCAAAATAAATTGTGCTGACAGGCTGGATCTGTGTTGTAAATCATCAATTGCCTGGTTTTTGCCAACACAGTACTAAGCATGTTTTTGCTTGTCTGCACCAATCAGCTGCACAGAGCTGGCAATCAAACCTTCAACTCGGTCAGGAAGCAGTTTTTTGCTTTGTGCCACAATGCTGCCACATTTCCCTCTCAGTAGGAAAACAGCAGAAAACAGATGACAATTATTTTTTTACAGAAGCTCATTTAGTAAGAAGTAACTACCTCTCCTACACTCATTATTGGGAACTACTCTCTCACTGGGCCTCATTTTATTCACAGATTTGCAACCCAATCAAGTCCAAAATCTCTAGCCACTCTTGGCCATTCAGAGAACTTTCCTTTGCATAGCTTATTATAGCACATTTCTATTACCATCATAGCTGGGGAGAGGTGCCTGCCACAGTAAATTAACAGAGCTTGTTTAACGCTGACCCAGTGCACTCAGCAGCAGCCAGGACAGCCTGTTTCAGCCGGACACAGCTCGCCTGCTGCAAGAGCTGCAGGAGCAAG
This sequence comes from Rhabdornis inornatus, assembly GCA_013397075.1. NCBI lineage: Eukaryota > Metazoa > Chordata > Aves > Passeriformes > Rhabdornithidae > Rhabdornis > Rhabdornis inornatus. The sequence continues at coordinate 1,403,863 of VWZS01001621.1, read as the reverse complement.
GACACTCTTTTGGTCACATTGTCTCAGGGCTAGCAATGAAAAGAAATGTCCTCAGAACTTCTGAAATGAAAATCCTGGTTCCCAGAAGTAACCTGCAAGAAGTAACCTGCAAGCCACTCATCAAAGGCAGGAGTGTGGCCAGGCGTGCCTGGTTTCAGGCTTTCCTCAGAGACAGCTGCTCCAGGAACATTGCAGAGAGGGGAGAAACAGCAATGAAATTTTGTCTGCTTCAATTATGTCCATCCCTCTCTTTCTCTGTGATCTTTGCAGAGGAAAGAGTTTCAGATCTGCTGGGAAGGGGTCACAAGGCTACACAAGGCAGGGAGCTGCATGGAGGGTCCAGGAGGTGACTTCTCCCCTCCTGCCACCGCAGCCGCCTGAGAGAAGGGGCACAGTGTGCACACACCAGCTTCAGCAGATGTCTCCATGAACCAGACAGAGCTCTTACCATTTCTGCAGGGATCTGTCCTGCCCAGCTCCCCACATGGCAGGGGACTATTTCCTGACAAAGTGGTGAGAAAAAGGGAGTGGAAACAGCTGTGTTGCTCAGGGGAGTGCTTCCCTCTCTCTCCTCTGGTATAGAGAAGTTGGCTCTTCTCTCTGTCTCGTTGGTTCTTCATCCATGCCTCTTCCTTCCCTCACAACACCACACCACCAAGAGGAAGCATCTTCACTCCTCTCCCTCACTCCCGCCGCAGCCAGCCCTGCAGATGAGGCTGGGGAAGGTGAAGCCCCACCACAGTGGTGGCGAGGAATGGAACAGGGCACACCCAGTGCACCAGGGACATTAAGCAGACAATGGAGAGGGGAGAGGCAAAAATGACTTGAGTTGTCAGCACACTGTGAATCACTGTGCCAAGTGAGACAAGAGAATGTGGGATCAGCACAGCATAAGCTCAATGAATTTGGAGAGCTGGGAGGAACATAAAAGGTCCCCTATGAGGAAGTGCCATAAACAGATTGGCACGGCTTGGTCTCATATGAGTACTTGGCAAGGACTTATACTGTGTTAGCTGCAGTGCTCACCTGCTCACCCTGCCACCCTCATCTCTCGCCACCATGCTCTGGACTGCACTGTTCCAGTGAAAATATACACAATAGCAACTCTTTATCAGTATTTGGCATTTATTGTTGGAGGTTTTTTAACTATGTATTTTCCAAGCATGGGGAATCCCATTTTCAGGCTCTGAGCAACACAATGGCCTTCATTTGCAAGGGGATTCTCTCTCACAGCCAGCCCTAGCTGTGTGGCATCAGATGGGTATCCTTTGCAGACTCAGGAGCTCCAAATGACCTTATAACTTTGTTTTATAGGGTACATAGGCACTCTGCTCAAATTGCTGATTTTATTGTTGTTTGCATACAAGTTGGGTGGGAGTGTTGATCTGCTGGAGAGCAGGAAGGCTCTGCAGAGGGATCTGGACAGGCTGGATCATGGGCCAAGTCCAATTGCATGAGGTTCAAAAAAGTGAATGTCCTGCCCTTGGGTCACAACCACCCCATGCTGTGCTGCAGGCTGGAGGAGGGGGAGCTGGAAAGCTGCCCAGCAGAAAAGAACCTGGAGGTGCTGGTTGACAGCAGCTGAACATGATCCAGCAGTGAACAAGTGGCCAAGAAGACCATGAGGAATAGCAGCCAGCAGGGTCAGGGCAGTGATTGTCCCCCTGCACTTGGCACTGGTGAGGCCACACCTTGAATTCTATGTTCAGTTTTGGGGGCCTCACTACAATAAAGACATCGAGGTGCTGGAGAGGGTCCAGAGAAGAGCAATGGAGGTGGTGACGGGTCTGGAACATAAGCCTTCCAAGGACTGCCTAAGGGAGCTCGGGTTCTTTAGTCTGGAGAAAAGGAGGCTCAGGAGGGACCTCACTGCTCTCCAGCCTGAAAGGAGGTTTTAGCCAGGCTGGGATTGGCATCTTGTTTCAGGCAACCAGCAACAGGACAAGAGGAAATAGCCTCAAGTTGTGCCAAGGGAGGTTCAGGTTGGATATTTGGGAAAAGATTCTTCACTGAAAGAGCGGTTAAGCATTGGAACAGGCTCCCCAGGGTAGTGGAATCACCATCCACAGAAATGTTCAAAAAATGAGTGAATGTGGCACTTTGAGATATGGATTAGTGGGCATAGTGGGCATCCATTCAAAGATTGGACTTGATGTTCTTGGAGGTCTTTTCCAAGCTCAGTGATTCTATGATTCGAGATTTTAACATCTCATGGTATTTAATTTATAGATTAACCATTCTTTGTAAAACATGGGAATGAAAAGTACCTGCATCACCCAAGCAGTTTCAAAGCAGTTTGCATTCACTACATGTAACATAGAGTAGGCTTTTCCTCATCCCATGCTGCCTGTCACCAGTATGTCTCCCTGGAGCAGACAGGCAATGATTTACCAACACCTGTGCAATTGCAACATCAAAATCCAGCTCCTGAAATACAAAGCTTAGCTCTGTGATATATGGCAAGACATCCAAAAGTACATACATCACCACTACAAAATCTGCCTGTGACCAGTCCTTTATCAACTCAGGTATCAGGGTCCTTCATTAATGCAAACTACTACTGGCTGAAGATTTTAATACCAATGTGTCTCCACTGTACAGTGTTAACCATTGTGAACTTCTTTATGACCACTGGTGACACACCTGGTATATCCTGAATTTTTTTTTTTTTTGAGGAGGGAACTCAGGAGCAATAGAAAATATTTTTTCAGTTAAACAAAACAAGAAACCAAATCAGCTGTTAAAGATTCACAAGTACTGATCTGTGGGCAGAAGAACTGCAATTTATTAACATGATATTTGACATCCTGAAAATTCATTTAAGTTGAAACAGCCCACAACATAAGTGGAAGTTAAGCAACATAAAATCTATTTATTGGAACAAGTTCTTGGTCAGTCTGGTAATGTTATGAAAGGGTGATAAGATGATGCATGCATCCCACTACAAAATTCCTTAAATTTCTGTAGGAGTAACAGCCAAGACATTAACTGATTCTGTTAAACTCCTTCTTTCCTACTCTGCCTGTTCCTCCAAGCAATACCTATAAGGACTTAAGATTCATAGTCAACATTTTTCAGTAATGTCCTTGAAGTGAAAAATGATCTTTGGCAAGCATGCAAAAAGACAAACACAAGCCATTGGCACTTATTGCTTTTCATATCGTTATGCGGTTATATAGTAAGCATTTTCACTGCTGTTCCTACAAACTGTTCCAAGAATCTCAGGAATTTGCAAAGTGGGTTGTTGGGTTTTTCCTACAGTCAGGAATCTGAGGAATCAATTCTTATTCCCTGGGTACCTAATAATCCTTGACATTCTCAATTAACAACAGGAACAATAGCTGACATTACAGTATTTATGATGATCCAAGATTTTTTTTCAACTCCTTCCCTAAGCTGTTTCTTTGCCTTTTAACCCATCTCCCACTCATTACTACATAAGGTGGGACTCAGGTTTGGTATCATCTAAATTTTAAAATATGGTGGAGGTATTAAGGATAATTGCCTTTCTATGTGTGTTGTGCTAGGCAGGTGAAACTGAACCATTGTACATTCTGTTTGTCAGCAAATGGCTTAAAGTCAGCCAGTCTATGAAAAGACACAGACCTTGGGGACATCTAGGACTATTGCTGGGAGAAGAGATAGATAGCACTTAGGGGTACAAATCATACAGATCCATGAGAAATTAGACTTACCCTACTTATTCTGCACCTCATGGAAAAACTCATTCTAATTCTGTGTTTTACTAAAGGTTTGGTGTATCTGCCAGATAAGAATTTTGTGTCTTCTTTTTCTTGTTTTTATGTTCACATTTAGTATTTGGAGGCCTCTTGCAAAGTAAAATCTTCCTTCATCTTGCAGATCTGCACAGTACTAAATCTGAATTTTATATTGTCATGTCTAGATTTCTTTTAGTGGCATTCCTCTCAGTTTTCTCATTTATTATTAAGTTACCTCAACAAGGAAAGCCTGTGCTAGAACTGGAAGATTTTACTGCATGTCTAAAAGTCTGCCTGAGAGTTGGTACTTGCTGTCAGCCCTCAGAAATTTCCAGTTTTCCTGCATTGCAAACTTTGATTTTTATCTCAGAATTCAGCATTCAGTAGCTTTGACAGCTTCATGACTTTTGAATATAATTTGATTAACCATAGATACTTTTCTTTGTCACACTCAAAATAAAGCTTCTCCTCCCACTTCCCCCCCCCCCAATTTTGCTTTGATTTGTGCAGGTATTCATTACTATAGATCAGTTCTATGTTTATTCTCTTCAGAAGCAATTATGTGTATCATATTGAATTGCCCTGTATCTTATCTAAATGTTCCTTCCAAGTGGAACGAAATACTGCTTCTCATTTGGTTACATTTTTCTTTTCCTCGATGGCTAGTTTATATGTCAGCAGATACTTCTTTCTCTGTGCTACTGGGATAATCACTCACTCTTCTATTAGTAAAATGCCCCTCTTAATAAATTCTTTCCTAAAGTGCTGACACTGTGCTCTAAATCTCTGATTTCTTCCAACCATCCTTGTACAATTCTGGCTTATTCTAAAAAAAACACCTATGTAAGTTCCAATGTAAAATTCTGTTAATTTTGAAATTATAAAAGGAGCATGCTTCACTACATAAGTTCCATACCCATCGATATGTCTTTCATGTAGTATTGATCTGTTTATCACCCTACACAAGAAATCCATATTTCCTCCCTTATTTATATTCTACAGAAAATTCTTGTCCCTGTAGTTTCAGGATCAGATGTACAACTTTAGCTGGTAGTGAACAGAAAAGTTTCTACAATGTGAGCAAATCTGGAACTCTTGCAGGCTTGATAGGTACATTTCAAACACCCCTACTGGAACCAGTTCTAACTAATTCATTTTTAAATTTGAAGTATTTTTGCCACAGCAAAGGAGATCTCAGGGAATATACAAGTTACTGGTTTTGAGGACACTCAGATCTGTACTTCTGCCTGTGCTGAAAATTAACCTGTCAGAAGCAGATCCTCTGCATTTGCTGTTTGCCTGTGTTAAGTAAATCTTACGTTTGATTCTCAGTATCAACAAAGCTCCTAATACAGTATGAGATGACTCCATTCTATACAAGGAAATGAAGAATTAATTTATTAACTGTGCTTTAGAAAATATAGTTCATAAGATGGGTAAAGTTAGTCATCTCACCCTTCCAGTACCCTATGGGAGGGGAAACACATATTTTTAGCAGGAAAAAAAAAAAGTGAAGGAAGCGTTATTCAGCACTTTCATCACTGGTTTAAATGCCATGTGAGATTGTTACTTTTGCTAAGAACACAGAAAGCCCTATATGGAGAAACCTGTTGTAATATTCCTATTGTGAGGGGATTTTTGTTTTCACAAGCAGAAGTTTTTGAGTACCAGGGGCTTTAATTGCTAACCAAGTACACAGATGTTTTCTAAGCTGCTTTGCTTCCCTGGATTCCACGGGCACTTGAGTGACTATCCTTGAATGGAGATGATTCCAAACAGCTTCTGTGGTGTTCTCCTTGTGGTGGGAAGCAACTCAGTAACAAAGATGTCAAGGCCAGCTGCAGGACAGGCAGGGTAGAAAGTGAGCAGATGTACAAAATTAACAAATCAGAGGAAAAAGTTTCTCTCATCTGCAGTGCTCTTTATTTTTTCTTCACAGCAAGCAAAGATCAGTCAGCAGAACTAAGAGGAGAGATGCTGCTCCAGGCAGCCCCTGATACAGTCAGCCCTAGATCAAATCTATATCTGTAACACCAGTCTTTGTCCCATCCTTTCCTTAAGATCAGAAATGTATTTCAACTTTTAATGGGCCATTTGTAACAGCCCAAACACACAGGTGTTACTGCCACTTGGTTTACTTGTCTGGATAAACCCCTGCTTTACAGCCAAGTTGCCACCCAATGTTTAACATCTGTAAGCCAGATTAAAAGTATAATTAATACCAACATGAAATAAATAATTTTCATTCTTTCAGTAGTCCATGGTAACTTTCACATTTTATTATGATCTTTTAAAATAGCTTAATTAAGGAAGTAAATGTGTCCATAAATATATGCAGAAAAAATAAATGGCCCCATATTTCTGGGTGAGCAGGAAGTAAGAAGAAAAAAAATGTACAGGAAGAGGTTGATCTGTACAATTTTGTTAAGTTGCTACACAGAGGAGGAAAAGGAAAGAAGATGGTGTACATTGTAGTGCATGCATTTATATCAAACCTCTTGGATAAATAATGCTTGTAAAAGAGTTTGTTGAACCAGATCCTTGTAGAGCTGGGGCTTTAGTCCTTTAGTGGAAGTAAATAAACTCATTTGATGTGAGAGGAGTGTTTGATGAGGATGGAAACAATAAAAGGGCAATTTGAATAATCAAGGTTTCAGTAATCAGCTTACAGGAAACAAATGTCAACTTGCTAGAGGTCACTTCACCTTCATATGACAGGCATTCATTGTGGAGGAGTCACAGTCTAAGCTGTGGACAGTGACTGCTGTAAAGGAACAGAGGGTTCCTTCCACTAACCAGAACTCCAAGAATAATCCAATTGGCAATGCAGAGCTTTGCATCAGAAAGCAAACAGAGGTGGTTTGCATCTAACTAGGTATCTAAAGGCTTTGTGAGAGATCAGTTAGAGCTTGGAATTGGAAATAAAACATAAATGAAAAGTAAACCTCCACATAATTATCATAACAGAACTGGTGATGAGTTCTCCAGAAGCCCAGTGTAGAAGTTTTGTTGATGCCCCTCCTTGTTTCACCAAACATTGAAAACTCTATTATTTCACGGTCACTGTACCCCAGACAGCCTCCAACCACCACATCTGCCACCAGCCCTTCTCTGCTTGTAAGCAGGAGGTCTATAACATGATATAGCATGGACTTCCCATTTCCCCCAAAGGGCAGAGAAGCATCTGGGAGATTCCTGTCTCACCATGTCAAAACAGCACCTACAAATCTTGAAATAAGTACTGAAGTCTTCTGAATGGTCCCTGCCACCTTGGTGTTGAGAAGCTGTCCAATAATGTCTTCTGTGTTCCAAGGCAGAAAAATGGCATAAGGAAATTTTAAGCAAGTATCTCCCAGTTCCCTAAAATTCTCCTGGACGTTCCTACTTGAATCTCAGATGGGTGCATGTGGTTTCACTGAATACACTTTCCCAGGTCTCCCCCAGGTTATTCTCTTTGGCCCACATCAGTCTTACTAAGCTTTTGCACTGATCTGGAGAGACCACCTGTAGGAGCATGAAAGAAGTTTGTTCTCCAAGATCTGTTAAGCTCCTGGCCTCTGTCAGGGGCTGATACATGACTTATTAATACCAACTTTGATGATGAATTCCAATTTAGAATTTGGGCATGACTGTTTTGAGTACTGAGGTGTGAGCATTTAACAGAATTTTATCAGTTCTTTCTCTCTTGCATTTGTCTGTCAATATGTTTTTTCTGGCCCACTCAGAGAAAGTGAACTGATTTGCCATAGCCTATAATTATTGGAGGAAGAGCAGGCAGCATTTTGAAATCTCAGAAAGTTACAGGAACAGTTTAAATCATCAACAGGTTCAGTTACACACCGGCATAAGCAACAGAAAACACAAAAAATTTCTGTGAAATGCCACCATTATCCTCCTCTGATGGTGGTATTAAATCGTGCACAAGGGCAAGAAAAGCAAAGAGCCCAAACCAACTGACTGCTGGGTTAAGAGAGAAAATCCTGAAGTGAACAGGACTGCCGTGGGATTGTGACATTTTAATGATAGTTTAGAAATACAAAAATGTCTGAAGTGGAGATAGTCAGTCTTCTATTCATTCTCTTTCTGTGTGAATAGCAGTCACCTGATGGAAGCATAAGGTAAAGTTTATCTTCTAGACTTTCAGTTTTGTAGAAAGAGATTTAAGAAATTATTTTAAACCAAATACTTTTGTCTGAAAATAATGTAGTGTGTTTTAGTTTTGCTTCTACAAAGTTCTGTGTATTATCCTGCTTTCTTCCTCTTTTTTTCCTCAATGCTCACAGGACCTGAGCCATACTTAATGAGTCATAAGCCCCCAAAATAATATCTTCCTGAGTTTTTAGGATTTTCCAGTAGATTTCATGATGTAAGGCTAGAAGTGCTGTCAGTCTGACATGAAACTGTTATAATAGGCTATTCAATACAAAATTGTAGCTATCAGGCTAAATTAGTAACTATTGTTTTGCAACTGAAAGTGATGGAACTATGAAGGTAGATTAAGGTGGGGAGAGACAGAGAGTGCCTGCATGTAGGTGAGGAAGTTTTAGGATGGAGACAGAGATCACTGCGGTACTAAGGAATAAGTTCTGCTAAAAATGTGATGTTTCAGTCAGTGCAGCCTCTAGGCTGCCTTCAGGACTCATTAAAAACAGTTTCCATCACTTCCACCAGGGCTTTGGGAAGCTAAGAGCTTTGAAAAGCTTTTTAAAAATATGTCTTATATCCAGGCAAAATGTAGGTTTGAGAAAGCAGTGGAAGAAGAATGTGTAGAGAGTATTTCACAGAGTGTCAAAGGAAGGAAATTAAATCTGTATGTACGGGTTTTGGGGAGGATCTGTAGCATAAAAATACCTAATTGTGGAACTGTGTATTTGCCTTACGCCCAGTCACACCACAAGAGTTCTTGGTTTAGTTCAGGAAACAAAAAGTTTTGAAATATCCGTTTCCTTGATATTGTTACATAAAATAGTAAAACTCAGATAACAGTACCCAGTCTGTAATTATTAGAAGGCATCAGGCAACTGGCACTAAGCCCACAAACAGTTAGCATCTGGTCAGGCCAAAGTAGGCTGGCTTCTGCCTGTGAGATCCCTTTGGATCACATTCATCCAGCTCATGCTGAAGGGCTTACAAGCAGCAGTTATACACCAGGGTCTAGTGGTCAGGATGAGATGTCCACTTCACTTCCAGTCTTCCTCATGGAATCATAGAATGGTTTGGGCTGGAAGGGAACTTAAAGATCCTTTAGTTCTCGCCTTTTTCCATGTCTCACTGCCCTCACTGTAAAGAATTTCTTTCCAATATCTAATCTAAACCTATTCCCTCTCAGTTTAACACCATAATCTCTTGTGCTATCCCTAGACTCCCTGATAAGCAATCTCTCCCTGTCCTTGTAGGCCCACTTTAGGTCCTGGAAGGCTTCTGTATGGCTTTCCTGAAGTCTTCTCTTCTCCAGGATAAGCAATCCCAATTCTCTCAGCTGGTATTCATAGCAGAGATGCTTCAGCCCTCTGTTCATTTTTGGGACGCCCCCTTTGAACCCACCCCAACAGGTCCATATCCTTGTTATGCTGGGGACCACAGAGCTGGGCACAGTGCTCAGGTGGTGTCACATGAGAGCAGAGAAGAGGGAGAGAATTCTCTCCCTTACCCTGCTGGCCATGCTGCTTTTGGTGCAGCCCAGGACATGGTTGGCTTTCTGAACTGCAAGTGCTCATTGTTGGCTCATGTGGAGCTTCTCATCCACCAACCTCCCTGATTCTTCTCCTCAGGACTGTTCTCAATCCATGCTTTTTCCTGTGGACAAACCTGTGTTTGTAATTGGGATTGCTGCAGCCCATACAGGACCTTGCATTTCACCTGTTGAACTTCATGAGATTCACACAGGCCCACCTCTCAAGCCTGCTGAGGTCCCTCTGGATGTCATCCCTTCCCTCCAGAGTGTCAATCACAGCACACAGCCTGGTGCTGTCAGCAGCCTTGCTGAGGGTGCCCTCAGTCCCACTGCCCATCACTGACAAAGGTGCTCAACAGCACCAGTCCCTGTACCAACCCCTGGGCAACACAAACAGCTCTCAATTCAGACTATCTTAACCTTGAAAATAAGAACCAAGGCAGTGGGCCCCAAGCCAAAATGGCATCAGATCCACAGTCTGAAGACCTATCTACCAAGTCTGATATGTGCTTGGACTTTAGTTGTCTGCAGGCAAACAGCCTAGCTGGAGTTCTGAGACTTCACAGTGTCTCAGTTCCACAGGTGTGCCCATCACAATGGCTTCAGTCACATGGTTCCTCTTGCAGCATATCCAGTGTGAGCAATAGTGAGGTTTTTATGGAGATGGATCCCATGTTTGAACAGACCACGAGGGAATAGGTATATATTTTCTTGACTTTGAGGGATAAGCACAAGAGCTTGAAAATAATCTGTACTGTTCTTCAGTAGAAAGTCAGGTGATCAATTTCCGATTTAATTGTGGTGGTAGATTTGTATCTGTGTTACATCTCCAGGGAAAAGTCATACAAAGGACAGTCATCAACAGAGGGGAAGTAAAAGGAAAATCACTATATGCCTAAATAGGAGGCTCTCTGATCTAATGCTTTCTTTTAAACACAGATTGGTTTTGTTGTTTGGGTTCACTAGAACAGAGGAGCTGAAAAGCTGAGAGAAGCCCCTTCTAACTAGTGCCTGCCTGTACAACTCAGTGTACCAGGCAGTGGCCAGCAGCTTCCTGAGCTGACAAGTCATTCAAAAATTAATCAAAGTATATTAGAATAGTAAACATGACTGTCACTGATTACATGTCCCAGAAGAAATGCCATCACTATATACCATAGCCTTTTGAGGTCTGCCTTCAGCTCTACTTCAGTGTACCATGTCGTTATCAACTCTGCCTCAAATCCCTCCTCTTCCAAATCTGCCTATATTCTCTTGCTAAAGATAATTCTGCAAATAATACATTGCTGAAGCAATAAATTTATCATAAGGGATTTAAATAAAAGGCCTCTTTCCACACCCAGTAGGATTAGAAGAGTAATCATGGCTTCAAATATTCATATTTTGTTGCCCTTTGCCTTGATGAAATATATTACTTCTTTATAGGATATGAATGAGAACAGGTACTTTGTATGCCAGAGAGAGTGTTAATGAATTATACTTCTGCCTTCAGCAGATGAAAAACAAAATAACCAAAACAGTACTGGGATTCTGCTTGGGGGAAAATGCAGTCCAGGGTTTTGCACTTTATCATGGAGATTTAGCAGGCTCAGCCTAAGATGAGCACTGTTAGCTTCTCAAGTGTTTTTACTAACACCAGTTTGCTCTGGTGCACTGCTGAAAATGTGCCAGCTGTTAGATTTACCTAACTACACCTTCTCTAAGGGTCTGGGACCATATTTGCATTTCACTGGCTCACTAGAAAAGACCCTTACTTAAGAAGTGTCTCCAGTGACCTGGTATGAGGGAGCAGAGGAGAGCTGCTCTGCAAGGCAAGGTGAGCTGGAAGCCCAGGGTGACAGCAGGGCAATGACCCCACCAGCAAGGGTGAAGTCCCACCCTACCTGAGCAGCTCTGGTGACACTACACAGGGTCAGAGCACAATCCAGTGCTTGCCAGACAAGTCTTCAGGGATGTAACAGATCAAAGGCAACCCAGACACTGGGATCAGGCTCGGGAAGGAACATGGCCAGACTACAAAACAGCAGCATAGCTCAGGCAGGGCTATGGAAGAGTCCATAAGATGATGCCTCCCGGGAGGGAGGCTCCTGGCAGCCCGATGTCACAGAGCCCCTTGCACAGCAGCCTCACTCCTGCTTACAGGTGCAGGAACCAGTGCTGACCACGGCACAGGCAGCCAAAATCCCCACAGCAGGGTGTCGTGGCAGGCCCTGGGGCGGTGGCGCAGTGCCGGGACCTTCCAGAGAAGCGTCTGGGGGAGGACATCCCCAAGGCACAGGCACGTCTTTCACGCTCGCTTCCGCGCAGAGAGTGATTTCAGCTTTTTTTCTGAGCTATCCGCTTTGGCCGGTGCACAAAGAAAAGACAAAAAGCTGTGTGGAGCTATTCTAGGAAAATATTTTAGCCCTCTTTCCTCGAAGGGATCCACGGACCAAGTGGCCCAAAATGGCCTGAGGGAGCAGGGTTGATAAGGAAAGCCAGGGGGCGGGGTAGAGCATTGAACCAATCATCTGAGGGCTCAGGGGCGGTACAAAGCGGGAAGGGCCAATGGAGTACAAGTAATTTACATGAAACAGGGAGGCATGCCGGGAGTAACTTTTTGTAACCATTACAAAGAGAGCATATCTAAGGGCATAACCTCCAGGGGAGAGACATATGGTATTTTGCTGAGAGGCTTTCAGCCTTCACAGTAAGGGAAGACTGTGCCCAGGGCACTGACAACTGAAGCTCAGGAGGGCTGATAGAGCGGGTTTGCTATCTACAAGGGTTGCAAGTATGTTTAATAGAGGTCAAAATTGTTTCAAGTGCCTTATTCACGTGAAACCAGATTTATCAGTTAAACTTCCATTGACAAATTTACAGTAACAGTCTATCCCCAAGTGATCCACTTTGATAGGAACGTTTTTTTTAATCACAGAAAAAAAGTTGTGATGGTAGCTCTTGCTTTTAGCCCGATGTTTATGAGTCATACCTGAGATAATTGATAATCCAGACAGTGATAGCTGGAAATAGTGCTGCTACAGGACTTCCACATTCAGTTAAAGCAACAATACTTGCCTGGTTCCACATTTGCACAATTAACAGTCTTTTCTCTGATATCGTAAAGCCATATACTTCATTTCCTCCAGCAACACAGGACAGGCAGCAGTTACACACAGGAGCTGTAAGTGCCGAGACGCTCCTACAGGAGAGGAGGCATGGCTGCAGCCCATCTTCCTTCTCCCACGGAAAATTAATCTTAAAGCCCCCAACTTCTGCAAGCACAAGCTGAGATGTTCAGCTGGTTGGACAAAGAGCACACAATATCAGAGACTTGTCTCCTCTCATGAAGCAGAGATGGGCTGGACCATGCTGAATCCAAAGAAGAAAATCTCATAGTACTTGCTTATGTTTCTCTGCGAGGTCCCTTTGGATTGTAAGATGTAGCGAGCAACTAATTCTGAAAACAGAATGTTATGTCTCACATAGTTAAAATTTAGAGCTCAGCACTTTAAAAATATATATTATATATTTCATAAGGAATCTTGATTGATAGCCAAAGTAATTTTTTTTTATTATTAAACTTGGGAGGGGTAATTTAGGGAGGAGGGGTCATCCTTGCAACTGAATATTTGAACCTATGCTTGTTTTGATTAATTCTGATATGGGTTTTATTTCCCTTATTTTTTTTAATGCCTAAAGCATGTTCCTTTCCTGTTGTTTGTAGTATGACTGATGTATTCAAATGCAAATAACATGGAAGTAAATATTTCACATGTCGCAGAAACAGAACCTAAAGTGTAATTTAAGTTAAGAAACTTATGGAAGTTGTCTAGTAAATCTCTGAGCTCATTAAAAAAACTGAAATATCAACACAATTTTGAAAGACTAATCGTTTAATAATACAGTTACATTATAAAGACATAAACCTAAGAACAGGAGAAATATGATGTGTATTAATAATGCCCATAAATGTAAAAAGGCTGCTCTAAAATTCTTTTAAATTAAACATGAAAATATAACAAAGATAAGTCTGATCAACTAAGTTACTTCTACAAAAATTGCATCGAAATTTTTTTATTGGCTCCTGCCATCTACTGCATGGTGTAGGGAATGCAGCATAGAAATGTGAAAACCTTGCAAAGCGTATTTGCTGACAGTTCCATGTAACAGATATAGTCCCAAATTTCTAACATTTTCAAAGCTTACATATCCTGCATGACATGTTTTCCTCACCTTTTCTTATTCAGAAAATCGTTTTCCAGCGTATCCTTCATCCAGTGCATCAGAGTCACTCTGGTACTCTGATGTGAGATGCAGCTGAGTGAAACCACGTAAAGGCTGACAAAGGGTAAAAAACTGCCCACAGCCTGTAAGGCTGCACTAGTCCTGGGGAGAACAGCAGTCACCTTGGATTATGCTCATGGATCAAAGCTTGCAGACTGATTGCAGCTGATCTGCACCCCACTGTGATGAATGGTGAAGTCTGGACAAAGCTGTCCTGAAGGCAGAACATGGAGAGCCTTTGGTGTAGTGAGGCTGCTTACAGCCACGTCTCTTCCTTTTGGCACTGAAGGCAGAGAGCACACAGGTGGAGTCTGCTTCTTTTGTTCAGCAAGCTGATGAAGTTTCATTTCAGAAATATTGCTCAAAGCAAGCTTCATGTTGCACGCTATCAGTCTTAGAAATGCGTCAGCTGCTAAGGGAAGCACCTGTAAGATCACTTAGCACTGCTTAGCTCAGAAACCATTGCCCCAGTGAATTTTATTTTTAGTAAAGAAGGCAACATCTGTGTACTATTTAGACTCACATTTTTTAAAAAAGGGTGTTTGCCTTAAGCAACCAGGTTTCATTTTAACAACTTTTTGTAGTCTGGTTAATGGGGATCCAAGCCTAAATATGCTACTCCTCAGGAGATTTGCATATCCTTGTGGGCAGCCTTTCTATAACTGTCCTTATGTGACCCCTGCCCACCCTCGACCAGCTTTAATTGATGGCTGTTGTGAAAGTCAGAGGATGGTTTCCAAGGCTGGGTCTTGACTAGACTCTGTTGAAGGCTCCATTTTTTTGGGGTCTGGCAAAATGAGATTCTTATGTGCATAGGACACAAAAGGACTTCAGGTCCATCAAGTCTTACCTATTGCTCGTGGCCTCATCAGGAAATCCCAAGAACAAACTACAGTTCTCTCAAGAATAAGAAAGACAAAATGATTAGAATTTCTTATGTCCCAGTTTCCCCTATATTTTGAATTCTCTTCACCATGAAACAGCATTTCAGAATAAATTTTAAATAGTAGGTTAACAGCAGGCTTTTGCTAGTTATATGAGTTACTAAGTGAGAAATTGAATTCTGAATAATTTCTAACATCCAAACTTGCAAGACCCTTTCCAGGTTAAGTTTCTTAGATGACATTTTACTAATTATAGGCTCCCTTTTCCATACTGTTCTTAAAATGTCAGCATTTCAAGCATTTAATCAGACTATAAATCCTGTAAATCTGTAACTGCTTAAAACTATTAGCAATTCAAAAAGCATTGTTGAAACTTAGGACCTATTGACTAACTTTATTTAATTGGGAAGTGGTCACTACTAGGACAATCAATTTAAAACCCACCAGCATGATAAAAATTGTAATATATCTCAGAAGTCAGCTCTGCTTTGTTTTGGTGGATGAAATTCAAATATGAATGTTTGTTAATCACTATAAAAACAGTAAATAATTGTTAATGCTGCAACAGAGTGTGTATGTCTGTGCAGATCTGTCTGCATGACAGTAGTGCTTTCCTTTAATGATGGAAGTGTTTTGAAACAGGTCAAGTCTCATATGTTTGGAACCCAAGGAACTATTGGACTTTAAAAAAAAACCAACACAAGTTGCAAGTCAGAGGTAGTTCATGGTATTTGTCCTGCAGTTCAAGAGGTAATCTGGTTGCTTTGGGATTTCTACACAGTTTTGGATGTCAGTAAGGGCCATCCATTAAGCACAGAACATGCTTTGCAATTCTACTTTCTCCTCTGCAACAAAGAACTCTAAAATGTGAGAGAAATGCCAAGAAAATCCCTTGGCATGCTATCTTTTTAGCTAATTGGTTGTTTAATCAGTAGCAGAAATAATGGGCCCTAGTGACCAACAGAACTGTGTCCCTAGATTTTCCTCCTTTCTTCCACTGTGTCAGGAGCTCCAGATCCATTGCTCCCCCAGTGTTGCTTGCTTGGCTGAACAAGGGGCAGCATGGTTTGCTGGGTTACTACTTTGTAATTGCATTTGTGCTGACTGTCTGCTCAGGATCTCTCTCCCTGGCCAGCTAACACCTCTTAAACGTGTCTCTCCTCACATCCACATGATCTTTGTTGCATAAGAAAACCAAATTAAAAAAAACCCAAAGCAGTCACTAAATTGGAGGCTTCTATTTGAAATTCTCCACTTTGGAATTTGGCCCTGTTGTGTCAAATGGAGAAACATTACTGGTCCTCTATTTTGTCCCTTTCCAGTATCTTGTAGGGAAAATCACCACACTGTTTTAGATTTGGGTCATTTGGGGATAATTCCAATAAGATAAGCCCTCATTTCTGTCCTTTATAATACTCACAATGTGTGATTTGAAAAATGTTATTATGCCATCATTTGCATAAATAGGATTTCCCCCTCAAAGTCACCAGAATTCTAAAAGACAAAGGGGGAATGTTGATCTGTCAGACTGATAATTCTCTTGAAAACCTTCCTTTCCTTTTACAGCACACTGTGTGTCATCTGGCCACATGGTTTGAGAAGAAATATTTATTAATATGTGTGAGGGATTGCAAGAATTTTATGTGTCTGCACAGGGTAGGAAGAAGACACAGGCAATAAAAGTGTGTGAGAATCTTGGTCTTTCACTTCTAATAGGATATGAAATATTAGCATCTGACATGTTTCTCCAATTTCCTTATATGCAGTAAAGATGGCTTATTTCAGATTTCTATGTTAAGATGTTTCTTAGGCTTTATTCCTAGGAGATAACCAGTGTGTAGGCACTGCAACAATAAACCATTATATATCAACTGCTCTAGGGTACTTGAACTTTCTCTGAGAAATTTGAGATAGCTCATCCCAAACCGACTTGTGTATGTTTAGGCAGAGATTTGTAAAAATAAAATATGTGAAGTATTTTTTCCTTACCCAGTACTGACTCTTAATTTAGTGATTCAGAGCTGACCTACTTGTGTCTGTGTACCATGCTTTCCCCTCAAAAGAGCTCACTTGAATACACTTTTTGCTTGCAACTTTTGACTTCTTTCTTTTTTAAAATCTATTCAGTATTTTATTAATGTCCCATAGCTCTGTCAGTCTCCAATCACACTCCTACTCTCTATTGTTTCTCTCAGTCTACAATTGTACACCTGCATGGTGATAACAATTCTTTCACCAAAAGAAGCACTGTATAGAGAGTATTTCAGGGGACACTACACATTTATTTCGTACAGCTGCTCTCCCTTCCTGTTTTATTTTACACTCTTTATTTTGCCAGGTCTTCCCTGGTACTCATTTCTGGTACAGATCTGTGTGTTTTATTAAAAAGAAAATACATCTCCATATTCAGAGAACTTACTGAGTTCCTCTTCACCATCCGGAAGGACGGAGCAGCAACAAAAGGAAATTACTGACCTGTTTTGTAGATGAAACACAGTAGTTTATAACTTAACCACAGGGTCTTCTAAGGACTGATGTAGCAGCAAGAATTAAATTTGTATTGCCCAAGATAAGTTTATGTAGATTATTGAATAACATTTTAAGAGGTTAAGGGCTTTGAATCTAAAAGCTTTTTGTACCAGAAGTATTGCCTTAAGGTTTATTTTTAACTTAGTATTCTTTTTCTCTCAAAGCAAAAGAGGTTGCATATCCCTTGTGCATCCTTCTCACATTTCTGTGTTTGCTGATGGCAAGCATGAAAGTTCCCTTCTCCATCTGATGATTCATAAAGTTGTTTCTTTGACTACTCAGACTTTGGCTTGCACTGCTCAAGAATCAAGCCAAACAGGAACTTCCTGTTTACACACCAAAGGCTTTTCCCCCTTGTCTCTAAAAAGCTGATATTTCAATTGTCACAAGACTTTTCCCCTAATTGGTTTTATTCTTCTAGGAGTATATAATTAATCCTTCTAGATGTCCACAATTATACTGTTTTTCCTCTTAAAAGAAGGGATTTTTTTGACATTCTAATGACCTATATCAGATGGAGAAAGCTATCACCTGTCTGCTTCCAAAATCTAAAATGTGATCTGTTCTGACCATCATGGTTTCATTACTCATTGGCCAAAGAATGGCAGTTATAGGACACCACATGCTCATGATCCTTTACATCTGCCAGGATACCATTCTTTCCAACATGTCCACTTCTGGATGGAAAAGGCCAACGGCATTGCTCTGCAAGAATGACATTTTGTGTGCTTCGTTGTAAATTACCAAGTAGTCACCAAAAGCAGTTATGAACTTAACTCACAATGTTTTCTCAACAATTTTAGTCAGCTCATCTTCTGTTGTGGCATTGTACATTACCTATCCTAGTTTTCAGAAATATACCCAAGAGAGAAAAAGGGGACTAGCTATACATACCTGGAGGCAGAATACAAAGCTCTGTTTCTCAAAGCACACATGAAATGCAGCTCTGCAATATCTAAGAAAGGAACTTTCACCAAATAAATCCATTGGTTGAGTTGCCTTCTTTCTTTATAGTTCCTACCCTTCCCTCAGGTTGGGGATTGTTATCACAGTTGGAAGCTGTTAGTTTTAGAAAGTAGGACAAAGAGGTAAAGTCCCTTTTCATGTTTTCCCTCTCGTGCTGTTTTTTACTTTCTTGTTTTGTGATATATGGTACTGTATCACTGATCAGCTGGACCTTTGCATTAGATGGAATGAGAAAAACAACCAAAGAAAGCAGCAATAAATAATACTTCATTTTCCAACAAAGATTACATTTCACTGAATTGGAAATCAAGAATCAGAAACATAACATACTGCACAAATCCTACTATAAGTCCATTTACAACTTTGGTAAAAGATGTCTTTGAAAACTCTTCCCTAAAGGACTTGTCTCATACAAAGAGGAATAAAAGGGGAAGATCGCAAAAGAGAAATAGAAGGACACAATGTGAGTTACTCTTTATTAAACTCAGAGTTACTCTTTATTAAACTTCATGTTGAAACCAAACTGAGAATTGGCAAAGCTTCCAGGAAAATTTAGCAAAGAAACAGCTTGCAGTAATCTACCAACCAGGGTTACTATGGCAATAGTAATACACTGTGAAATTTAGTAGATATAATTTTCCATGATTCACTGTATATTTTTAGCTATTTTTCTTTCTGTTCTCTCAGGCTAATTTCCTTTCCAAAGAAAAGGAAGAACTGAATGGTTAGGTCATGCCCTCAGAAAAGATAGAAAGGTGTCAGTTGATGCTTAAGTGAAGTTCTTGTGTTCTAGCCTCAAATGGCCAACTGTCCCAAGGAAATCTTGGAGTCTCAACTCCTGCCCCATTCCTCTTACCTTGAACCTTTAAGACTTCTGTTCCCTGCATCTTGAAATCCTGCCATCCTTTGTTCACCTTAATTTACTTCTCTAATGATTCTTCCTGGTAGTTCACAGTCTGAATCACATGAATAATTTTTCTCCTTTCCTTTTTTTCAGCTATTATCCAAAACTATTCTTTTCTAGAATACCATTTCTTTTCATTGTCACATGTTTTCATCTCAGGGTCTCAAAAATCTCCCATGTCCTCACTATACAATTGTTCATCACCTGCTGACTGATGCCCAGCCCATCCCTGAGCATCAATCTGCAGGACCCCAGACAACTCCCCTTAGTTTATATACTGAGTACTATGTTCCATGGTGTGGAATTTTCCTTAGTGCAGATCAGCTGCTCTCTCACAGCTTCTTGAGCAGCTCCTTGCCAACAGAGCCTGGGAAACTGAGAAGTCCTTGCCTTAGGGTAAGCACTACTCAACAACAACTAAAACATCAGTGTGCTATCAACATTGTTCTCATATGAAATCCAAAACACAGCACTGCGCCAGCTACCAGGAAGAAAATTATCTCTACCCCAGATGAAACCAGGACACATCTTCCATGTCAGCATACAAGTACATTTAGGCAAATAGAAAACTACAGAGAATCCCAAGCAATCACCAGAATGTGCTCAGGCTATTATTACTTGACCTTCCTTGCTCTTCACCTCTGACCAATTCTTAGTTGAACTCACTTTTGGATTGTCAATCTGCATCATCAAAAGGGCTCTGCATAATCCCAGAAGACACTATGTGTGTCTCAAACACTGATAGCTGGATGACTGTGGACCAACGAAGGATCACTGGCAGTAAGAGACAAGGATTGTTGGCAATAACAAGGGATTGTTGGTAATAACACACTGTGGTTGGAGAAGGTGGCCATGCAGAAGTAGGGGAGCAATTTCTGTGACAAAAGTCCTTGTTCTTGTTACTGGAGATAAGCACAGCACAAGCACAGCAACGAGGCTGAGAAGTTGGTGGGGGGGGTCAAGACCACCAAAGATTTCTGAAGCCCCCCGACCCATTTCCAGAAAGGTCTGAAAGAATGGCCTGTGCATGATAACTAATTTGAAGAGAAAGCAAGAAACCTGTCTTCAGGGTGGGAAAAACCTATCCATAAAATGGTAACCTCACCAAGCCTGGGTGCATACCCCAGCATGCTGGACATCCCATCAGCTGGACTGATGCTGAAACCAGGTTTTCTTTCTTTCTTTCTTTCTTTCTTTCTTTCTTTCTTTCCTTCTTTCTTTCTTTCTTTCTTTCCTTCCTTCCTTCCTTCCTTCTTTCTTTCTTTCCTTCTTTCCTTCCTTCTTTCCTTCTTTCCTTCTTCTTTCTTCCCTTTTATTTACCCCTTACCCAAAACCCACTGCCATGTGCTTATGTAGTAGACCAGGGACTAACACTAGGGTTAAGGTTAGCATTAGGGTTAGGTTAGACCCTCTAACTTTTGTTGTTCCTTTTGACCATGAGCACCTACAAATCTTGGGTGCTCCCTTACCCTTAAGGGTGGAACATCCACAGCCTCTAAGGGTTTCAAGACTGGGACTGTGTGCCTGCTATACTGTTGTATAGAAACAGCTCTGTGAAGCTTGTAGGAATTCTGCAAGGAAAATAAAAATAGAAGGAGCAGCAAAAATGCTGAAAAAGATCAATTATTTTGGCCAGTCAAGACTGGGGAGGCTTACAAGGATCTGTGTTGGACTTAAAGGGCCAGAACCTGGATACCCACCATTCTCATCTCCTATATATTATAGTTTTAGCTGCTAATAACAGCATACATAAGTAAAAATAAACATATTAAAGGTAAGAAAACATTACTAGAAATAAAAGTTAAAACTATACCAAAAATCATTTATTACAGCACAATATATTTGTATATTCAAACTTCCTGCTGCAAGATGCAAAAAAAGGCAGTGCATTTGCTTATGTATATTCATGAGCATTTAAAAGGACCAGGGTGTTTCTTCTCAAGACATAGCTGATCAGTAGCTGGGGCTGTGGTGCAGTGTTATATAATGCAACTTTATGACTTTGTAAGACGTCATTTTCCTTTCCAGTATTTATGGGTTTCCTTTTTTTCTCTGTTTAGAAAGCAGAGTATTTCAAAGAAATACTTGCTTCGTAGGGGTTTTTTACACCATGTAGGACACACTAGATGCAATCCCAGTATAAAATATAGCAATTCTGACTGTCTTCTGTCAGAGAGGATAGTAGACTAAAAATATCCTCATCTGTTCTGTGGCAACAACCCTGAAATGATGTATTTCTTTCTCTGAACATTCATGAGCCCTCACAATACAGGCATGAGGAGAAGTCAAAGGAAAAGCTTCTCAGTCCTAAGCAGTTCTCAGGGAATGCTGCATCCTTTCAGAATTTCCTGATTTTAGACAGGTGGTTAATGCTAAGAATTAATCAATAGCAGACCCTCATGGTGCAGCAGGCCCAGCCCATGCAGTCCAGCTGTGCTGCAGTGGGGCAGGCAGGCAGCGCCCAGGGGGGGAGCTGGTGTCCAGCACAGCTGCCCTGCTGCAGGCACTGGGCCTTCTGCTGAGAGCCCAGCACCAAAGAAATGGAGCCAGGAGTAAATTAAACAGTAACTCATCTGTGTCATTACAGCTGTTCATGATTCCCAATGTCTGCTCAGATTGGAGAGATTTAGAACAATCCCTGTAGAGTACTGCTGATGTAATTTTTGAACAGCCTTTTCCAGGCATATGAGGTGTATCCCATTTTGCCAAATTAATCTCTGGCATCTCTTACAGCCAAGACATTCAAGACTTTGATTTCCCACCATGCTATATATTTTTCTGGCACAACCAAAATTCGTATTTCCTCTTTAAGGTGACTTGGACTGCTGCCTGTGGACTGTAAGTTCTTTTTTGGGTTTCATTGTAAAGACGTTCAAGTTGTTCTACAGCTAAAATAATTAAGCCCCTTTTTGTAAACATTACATTTGTAATTAAATACCAATACTGTATACCAATATTCTGTTCCTGCAGTTATCACACAGCACTTTCTGCTAGGACCTTTTAGGGAGAAATCACCATGTTTTACCAAAGGAAAACGTTCCAGAAATAAAAGAAAATGTGAAATGTTCTAAAAAAGAAGGAGGCTGAACTGTTCTGCCTCTCCGCAGAATGGCTTGCCAAATACAGTAATGGTATGTATCATTACTTGCTATTGCAGTTTCCAAACTGCATTCCCTGCACTATCCAGCAGATGATGCTAATGCATTACAAACTGTATTCTGTTCCATTTTAGTCAGAGGAAAGATGTCCAGCTGCAAGATGTAGTCCTGTCACATGCCAGGCATTTTAAAAAAAATTCAAATTTATTCTTTAATTCTTCTCTTTCCTAAAATGTGTGTCTGCGTGTCAGGATGAGCTGTTTTTTTAAAAAATATTTTTTACTAAAAGTTAACCTTTTCAAGTAGCAACCTACCAATCTTTCATAACCCTCTGACATTCCAGTGTGTTTGATATATGTTTGACCATTTTCAGAAGTCCCTTGGCTATATTTACCATCTCTTTACTCATTTTTTGTGACATACAGCGTAAGGTTTTCTGCTGCATCAGGCATTTATTCCTGGTTTCAGACTGCAGTAAATAAGTGAAGTCAAATATTTGCACTAAAGAGACAAAAACTAGAAAGGGAAATATACCATTCATGTATATGAATGAGAAAGGGGAACTGAGTTTCCATGAATCTTCCAGGATACTCAGCTTTCTAATCTAAACCATGCTTTAATTATAGACTATGAAAGGAAGCTCTATAATCACTTCTACTTTGTGATGTATTCTGTTTTTCTTACTCAGTGAGGCTTGCTCCTAATTTCACGAGAAGCCTCCATAGAGGCATTTGGAATTACTTGCAGAATGAAAATGCTACTGATCATATTTATCAGAGCCCAAGATTTTTCAGAGTGCCAGTGCCTGCAAAGCATTTATAGATATTTCTTACATTTTGCTGCTAAAAGGAACAAAGAGTATAAAGAACAGGTTTTCCAAGGTGGTTGCAGGGGAAAAAAAATTTAATTTTCTTTGCTTGCTCAGTGTTGACCTCATTATCTGAAGTGGTGGGATCACAGCCAGCCCTCACCAGAAGCTAGGCACTAGTGACTAGCAGACCAGCACTTGTGGTCCTTCCAGCCATTGTATCCTGTTACCTGCCTGCTGAATTGCTGCCCTGCTAGGAGATGGGCCAAGGGGACCACATCTCAACTTCTGAGGAGAAAATAAAAACTAGAAAAGAGGAAATTTAGCTTTCTTTCTTTGGCCTTTATTTCCTTTTCTGTCTCTTTTTTTTTTTAACTCTGCTCCTTTGGGAAAGGTATGGGACCCTGAGGAGAAGGAAAAAGAACTCTCTTGCTTCCTGCAGTGCAGAGGGCTGATGTCTGTCCTTTCCAGACTGTGAGTCTGAGACTAATTAGAACATTTGGCTTTTCTTATACTTTTTTCCCTCCAGGAGGGCTGAGTTATATGAGAAAGTTGAAGCTTCTTGTGCCACTCTGCAGCAGGCTCAAGGACAGGCAAAACCCATTACTGGTAATTTTATTGCAAGAGTTTGGCAGCATAGAGGAGATCTAAGAACAAGCTGCCCAACCATCATCTGGGGCATGAAGTAGACAGGACATGCAGGATTCAAGGTGTAGACCTTAGGGCTTGTGTGTCTAGGCTAACAACTGGGGGGAAAGTTGTTACAAGTAAATCAGCACAAAACCCTTCATCAGAAGCCTATTTAGTCCTGTAAATCATGGGGGCATAATTGTGTGGTTGGTTGTTGTATAGTCATTAAAGTGGAGGAAAACATGAAATCAGTGGGCAGACAAATAGAACAAAGACCACATAGGAGTCACATAAGCTTTTTCTGTTTCCCTGGCATCAGTCACCAATGAACACTTCCAGCACCATGTGCAAGGAGAAGAGGAGAAAGTGAGAGACGAAAAGAGAAAGAATAAAGCTTCAGCCAATAACCTTCCTTTCCCTTGAAGAAGAACCATTTGCTTGGCCAGAAACCTGCCTGAAATCTGTTTTTGTGATGTTCAAGTCCTGAACTTCACGCAAGTGTAGCAAAGATACTATATTAATGCTAGAGGTAAATCACTGAAGTACAGAATAAGTGTTGAACACTCATCTCTAACAATCCAAGTAAGCTCCTACCACAATGTCCTGTTAGGTAGAGAGCTGGAGGCTTAATAGAAGTATTTGGGTTCTGCTGTTCAGTGATTGCTTCTGTGAAGCAAGAGACATAAAAAAGCATTTTATTGAAATCTGAAAGAAAGGGGAATGAGAAAACACAGAAGGAGGTTGCCTTCAGCCGTAGAACTGGGGAGACAAATATTAAAGAACTGGATGTGTTTCCTTTTAATTTGAATTTTGATACACCTACACCCTGGGGGGGAAAGACTTTTTTGTGTAACTGACAGGGATTTTAACATAGAAGTACAGCTGGATGATGGGAAAGAAGCTGCTGGTTGCTGTAGCTTAGCTTGATAGAATTCATCAAGGATGACTTTGCTTCCTGTGATGAGTAGGCACAGGAGACATTTGATTGCTACTGTGGGGACTGTTTTTAATTCACTGGATACATTTGGGTTAAGAGGATGAGCTTTATGGGCCATCATATTAAAGTAATTTGGAACAATAATGTGAAGTATTTCAGGGGAAGCTAGGTTTAGAGTGTGTTGATAACCAGGAAGAAACGTTGTAGTCAGCCTCCATGAAGTTGTGGTCAGAGTAGCATGCATAGCTTTGCATGTGCACTGCATTGTATGCATTAAGCTGGGTATTTTTTAGTTTAGTAGAAAAATTATCCTTAAAATGATTTAGCTTTAGGGTATACAAACATGAATTTTTGGGCTGAATGCCTGGGTCTGGAGAAACCTTTATGTATAGTAAAGATGTATCCAAAAAAGGTAGATAGTGGGAAATGAAATTAATTTCCAAACAATTAGCAGGAGTGCAGATATCTAGATAACACCAAGAGGTGTTATCTAGAATGGTCATAATGTGGAAGGATTTTCTTTCAAGGTATTAGTTATTTCTTTACAAGAAACTGAATTTTTACTAAGAAAAAGGTTTACAAGGCTTACATTCAATATTAAGCATTTAGCATTCCAAAGGAATACCAGGTTCCTTTTCACTTTGAACAGAGCACAATAAAAGTACAAAAACTTTAATTTCTATCACTTACTTTTGTATGTAATCTCTGTATGCCTAAATTTCTTAGCGAATTGTACAGCTAGTAATCCAAGACTGCATGATTCACTTGTGGGATTTCAGGGGGATTGCACCACATGGGGTAAGAAGTTACACATTAGAATGTGAACGTTTGGGATCTCAAGAAGAACTGTAAATTTTCTAAACAGCTTAATGCAATGAAAGAGTATTTACAGAGTTAGAAACTACCAAATAGTAGAATTTTGATCAAATTTACTTTTCCTATAGAGAAGCAGGGATTGGGAGCAGAGTTGCAAAGAAACTAGGGCATGATGAGAATTTCTGTCCAGTTATGTATGGTATTTAGAAGGGAATACAGTTTTGTACATCCATATTTCTGCATCAAGGAGTAACAAGAAAAGAAAATTACTCATATATTATAATAAATTGAATGTGCATTAGGTTCAAACTATAATTTCAATTAGAGATGTGAATATCAGGAAAATATTTTTATTCAAACAGCAAAGCTCATTGCTTGCAGACAAAGGACCTGGCACAGATGGAAGACAAAAGTACCTTCTTCTGTCTGTTGAGTTATAAACGTATAACTTAACACAGATAGGAGTTCGGTAGACAATTTTTTGAAGAAAAATACTTTTTGAGTGATAAAACCAACTTGGAGTCATCTTCCATAGCACCTGTCTCAAGAGTGAAAGAGAAGGCGGTTTCCAAATGTAGAAGTTGTCTTCAAAATATATCCTGTTCATTTCTTTTTTTTTTTAGATGAGTTGAAGACACTGCTGCTCTCTGATCACTGATTCTTTTTAGAAACATACATGTAGTAAATGGCTTGGACTTTGTTATGAAGATCTGTGCTTCAATCAAAGTTGGCTTTAACGGAGAATGAAAATAGGAGGCTGCTATTTTCTAGCACTGTTTGAAATAAAAAATAGTGAAGAAATCATCACTCAAGAAATGAGACTTTATGTCTGTGTTCTGTTGAGTGGGCAGGGTAGTGTAGATGGGTGATTTATTGCAGACACTTCTGTTGTGTCATAATTCACTCAAAATAATGTGACTTATCACACATGCAGACTGGTAGCTTATTTCAACAGACACAGTTAAGTGCTAAATTGAGAACCATGGAAGTGAAAAAGGCTATCTTGAAGAGCTGGGGTGTTTATATATGATTATGGGCCTGTACTGAGATGTAGAGAAAGAGGGATTTTGCTGACAAGTAAGACAGTTGAAGGAACTGCCTAAGCACAGCCAGGTTTATATAAGCCCTGTGAAGAGATCTAACACGGTGTTTGCAGCAGGCTGTGCATGTGCCTGAGGATGCTGCTTGGCAAACATTTCTTCTACTGCCTTAGGCTGTCCTTGCCCATGTCCAATTTCTGACAGATAGTTTGTGGAAATGTGCAATGAACACGATCAGGAGCCTTATCCAAGTGATCAATTGCATTTTCTTTTCTTCTTCAACTATTTTTTGGACATATCCATTCCCTAATGTGGATTACCACATGGCAGTCTATGCACTCATTCAGAAACATTTAAGAACACATTTGAGGGGCAAGAAAAAAATGCAGAAGGTTAGAGGTTACTGCTCAGACCAGTGCTGTTTACATTTGTTCAGTTAAATTCACAGAGGTTCAGAATTTCCAAGCATGTTGTTATTGGTAAAAATAGCTTGGCTACGTGTTTGTTCTATCATTTCAACTAATAAGGAGAGTTCTTAAGTCCCAAGGATGCCTAAAGGGGAGTTGATAGTAATAAAAATGTGTCAATTTACAGAATTTTAAAAATGTGAAAACTCAAATGCACATAGAAATGAGGAATATGTTGGAATTCTGAGAATATGCACATTTTCAAATTGAAACATTGAACAACTTAGTTACTGAAAAGATTGATCAAACCTGTAAAGATTTTTCTCAGCTTCTTTGACACATGTTCTGATTAGTCTCTTGGAATGAGGATGAGGGTTTAATATTCAGATTTTTAGGAACACAGCTCAGAGATGAAAAGTAATTTTAGCTGTTGTGGCTAAATGCTCACATAATTCAGAATTTAATTCAAGGAACATGCAGGAAAACAAGAGATACATAGATATGGGTATACACTGTGGAAAGGAAGATTTCAAATTGTTTTATTATTAGCCTAAAATATAGAATTATATTGTCTTCATTTGGATATGAAAGATAGTTTTGTAAAAAAAAAAAGAGTGAGTTTTAATAGGCAAATTTTATTATCATTAAAAAGACTTTAAACTTAGCTTTCAATGGATACCATTTTAGTTAAAATATTTATGCATTAAGGAAATAATTGTTTCTCTGCCTATGTAACTACCATCTACAAATTTTGGGGTTTTATTTGGGATTCTGAATGGATCCAGTTACAATGGTATTGTTAAGGTTTCCTGGTTGCATATGCTAACTGATCTTCATCTTTAGAAGCTGATACTGGGTCAGTATTACTGAATATAGACATTAAAGTCCTGGTTATGATATTCAACTTGTATCCTATTGATATGTGAAAGGAATAAATATTCCAGAATATTTTTAAGGAAAGAGGACAAAGACTGCAAGAGCAAGGGGAAAGCCTATACCTGTAAAGATGGTTTTCTTCTTTGGAAGTTGGGTAGGAACTAACTTGTTGTTAGGCAAACTGTTTTAAAGTGATTGTTGTTTGGGTTTCTCTTTGTCTGTTTGCTTGCTTGCCTGCTTGCTTGTTTCTCCTAACTGGGTGAGATAGATTTGATTGTGGTGTCAGGCGACCTCTTGTTGAGTTTATACAAGATCTGTATCTGTGTGTGCAGGTGTCCCAGTGGAATTCAGAGCTGTACATCTGCCTGACATATGGCAACTTCCTCAAATATAAGGGAAATACTTCATGTCTCCCAGGAGAATTTTGACATTCTTTTCATGTTTGGTCATTGTGAAATGCTTGTCAGGACTTTTAAGTTTCATGGAATTATACTACACCTTCCTTCCCACACAGGTTATATGAATCCTCAGCATTCTAGTCAGAGAATTATTCTGACATTCCTGTGTTGTCAGTTATATCAAAATTCTTTTTATCATCAAGAACTGTATTTTATTATTTTTCTTCTCAGGATCTAGGAGACAAACGAGTGAAATATTTCTCTAAATTCTTTGACACCTTATTGTGTTCCATACACTGAATTCAAAATATATTTTTATATATTCTTTTATTGTCAATTTTTTGTGTTCCTGGCTGCTTCTCTGGTGGAAAGATCAGCATTTGTGGCTGTCAAGTGCATCAAAATTTCAGCATTCTGCCCTGTTATCACTGTCCTGTTGGCTTCATCTGTCCTTTTTATTCATGGAGTCACCAGCAGCTATTGCTCACATTCTTGCAAGGACTTCCATCAGACACCTCCTGAAATTTTCTGTTACATATTGCCAGACAGGTTCCTCAGCAGGTGACTTGCTGAGAGTCTAATACCTATTCAATAAGTTGAGTGTTTACCAGATTTTTTTTCCAGTCAGTCACAAAGGTTTCAGCTTTTCTACATTTTCCTGATGCTATTTTCTCTGTGTTCCCTGCCAGTGACTCCCAACGTAGTCTGCTCTCACGGTATGCAGAATTGCACTTCAATCACATGAACACAGCTTACACTGCCTCTCTGCTGCCATGCACCACATGCACCCAGCGTCTCTTTCAACTGGCAAGAAAAGGAAAACACAGCACATCCAGCACTGATCACAGCTGTTGTTCCCTCCTCATTCACACACGTGGCACAGAACTACTCCTGTAGATCATAGTTGCCCTCTGATCTACCCTTCTAGATGGAGATACTCCAAATTTCAACGCAAAATTTCTCTACACTTGGTTTTCTGCCATTACAACACACTCCAGACATCTGATCTGATCAATGACCCTCAAGGCTCAAGCTTTAAATTCTTCTAAGGGAAATGGTACACATATCTCTCTTAAATAGGCTATTCAGAATCATAGAAACTCAGACCATGAAAAGAAACAAACCAAAACAAAGCTCACTAAATCCCTTCATTTCCAAGAGATTGCAAGAAATGAAGGGATTTGCAAACAGTATTTGCAGGTGGAGGTCTCAAAAAAGCATTTTAGTTATTCACCCATTATAGTCATTAACAATGTCCTTTTCTGTTGAGAGACTTCACTGTAAGTCAAGTGGCAACATCTGCTAAGACCTGATCATTCCTTTTCCAGGTTTGTAATAAATAAGTAAACAGCAGCAGCCTAATGCAGGATTTTTGACACATGGACCACAGAGCTTTATTTCTTTTAGCCTTACACTGTCCCACTATAAGTTGGTTTACATATTAATGAGTCTTTATATATTCATGAGGTATTCTTTTTAATCCTTAGGCTTGTTTGAATCACTACTTATTCTGACATTTTTTAGCTTTATAGTGTTACAATAAACATCAAGGCTTAAAAATACAGCACATATTTTTTAACACAGGTACAAGCAACAGCAATAAAGCAGGTAATAAGGAATATGCATACATCAAGACCAGAAGGTCTGTGCTCTGATACAGACACATCAAAGGTGGCCCATCCCTTTTCTCTCAACAGGAAGGCATGTATAAAGATACTCAGAATGAGGAAAAAAAAAAAAGACAATGGGCAGTAGCCTTGCCTAAGAATTAGGAAGGACGAAAAATGCAAAACTGAGGTCATAGTCATGCCATGACATCTTGACTACCAGAGGTCATAAAATAGCTTGTCAAAATTGTTGTTTTTTGAGCCTGATCGAGACAAACCTAAGAGGCATCCCAAGGACTCAGGAGCTACTGTCCCCTGTCCTCTGTGTCACACAAAAACATACACACACCAAGTCCTGAGCAGACCACACAAACACACATCTTGGTGCTTGTGACTATGAGTGAATGTGTGAAATAGGAGTGAATGAGTGCAAGTGACTGAAATTAGTTTCATTTAAAATAAATATAAGCATCCTCTTCCACAGCCTTGAACTTTATAACACTGATTCTTATATTTTCAAGGCTGCCATTTACTAATGAGTTATGTCACAAGAATTTTCAGAATACTAACACAAAAAAAGCATTCCAATGCACCATGGGGCTTCATGTCCTTGTGGGGAGGACTATCAACTGCAGGGAAGGCAACAGTATGAGGTGGGACGAGAAGTTCTTTTTCCGCTCTCCATTTTTGGCAAGTGTATTCCTTTCCCCCCACAAAACCTCTACCTTCTCCTGCCTCTTTCCTGGGAACCCACAGATAAGGCAGGTCTGCTCTGTTCTAGCACTTTTCCAAGGAGATGGAGTAAATCCACTAGCTGCTACTGGGAGGAAGCACAGTTCTCTTCTCAGCCCTCTGCCTTTCCTGAGCTGGGGCAAAGGAAGCATGTACTAGTATTGCCCCATGGAGAAAGAAAAACTGTCTGGCAGAGGCAGAACAGAACACAGCTCATCTGGACTACACAGGACAATGCAAAACATACATCTATTTTATAATACTGTAATATCTTAGTACTCACTTTGACCTCAGTGGCAACATAGAAATTTAGAAGGATAGTTTATCATACTGTTGATAATTACTCATCATTGCTATCATTGCTAGATGATTAAAAGGAATAAATTTGTCTAGTTTATGTCCAAGATGAGCATTCTCATATCCTGGGAGTCAGTGGTCCATTCATTCCTCCAGAAGCAGTGAATTGAGTGTTGAGTAATGTGCCCTTTGAAATGTGTAAAGAAGCTGTTAAGAGAGCACAAAATATGTTTAGCCAGCACTAGCAGCTGGATGTGAGCCCATCCAGGATATACTCTGCTCATCTGACAGCTGTTACCAGACCCACGTGAGGGTTAGTCTCTATCTTGTCTCATTCTGCCTGTCATCGACACCTTTGTTTCGCTCTGTAGGAGGGAAGGAAGAAGATGTAACACAGGGACAATGCAGCACCTGGTGGATACAGAGGTAGGGAGGATTTGCAGGGTGGCAGGTATTTAATACGATATGCACACCACGTTAGAAAAGCTAGTGAGCAGTATGAAGTTCTTGTTATGCCATAAATTGCATCCTTGCACCAAAGAGTAAATTACTTTCTGGTCATTCCATCTGTCAGTCCTCTTCCTCTCAGAAGAAAGGTTTTTGTCTTCTTTTTTCTCCATTCTCTGTCTATTGTAAGAATCAGCCTTGCAACTGGTACATGTCTTACGTGAAAACTGATTCAAATGTGTCTGTTACTGCAACAGGAGAAAGTCCTGGTGTCTGCCACAAGAGGGTAAGTGGAGATGCAGACTGGATAGCAGAGCGTGCCAACACAGGGCAGCAACAGCTGGACAATCCGTGAGGGGAAACAGTACCAGGTGCCCCATCTGTACTCTGAGTGAGTACACTGGCATTTAAATTCCTCCCATAGAAAGTGGGTGTTGGAGGGTAAAAGACCTTTAGTGTTGGAGAGCCAGAACACTTTTTAAACATCCAACATCTTCAAATCTTCTTTTTGGAAGTCAACATTCGATTTTACACGGTTAACAATAAACATGCTTTACAAAACCCCAAATTTGCTCTTCAACTCAGATCAGAAATGTGAAAAGCCTACTATTTTGCTGTCAGCAAAAAATCAATGCCAGCCTTCAAAGGAACAAGTATTAGCCTTGCTGTTGTTAGGTGATGATCTAAGGCAAGCCAAGCTTTCTAGAGAGAGATACAAGCTTTTGATAAACCAAGTAACACAGTTAGTCTATAGACATGCTTTGGGACTGACAAATCTCCAGAGCAGAATATCAGACACGAACATGACCTTGGGTAGCCAAAAGCCTGTCGCTTCCCCCAGTGACATCCTTTGGTCTAGCTAAGGCTGTTTGCTCTCCCTCCTCGGCCTCACCGGGCGGGAGCCCCGCGCCGGGAGGCTCAGCCCGAGGCTGGAGGGGCGCTGCGCTGCCAGCCCAGGGCGGTCCGGCCGGTGCCCTGTGCCCCGGGCGGGGAGCGGCGCCGGGAGCTGCCGGCCCGCCTCGCTCCGCCGCCGCTGTGCTGAACCAAGGGCACCATCCCGCGTCCCCAGCGCCCTCTCCTCCCGGGAAGGCAGCGGGCAGCCCGGCCCGGCTGTCTCACCGCGCCGCATCGCTCTGTCGGTCACCGCTGTCCGTGCGGTGCCCACACGCCTCCCCGGCCCTCAGCGCCCGCGGGCGCCGGCGCCTCCCGGAGGCCGCCCGGGCTGCGGCGGTGACAGCGGCTCCGAGCCCNCGCCGCGGAGCCGCCGCCGCGGGGCGCAGCAGGTACCGTGCCGGGGGAGCCGCCGTGGGGCCGGGCTGCACCTGCGGGGCCGGGCGTTGGGATGGGGTTCCCCGCTCGGACGGGGGCCATGGGAGCGGGGCCGCGGGCGGGCCTGGCCCCGGCGGCTCCTGAGGAGCGGCCGCCGGTGCGGAGCGGAGCGACCGTCGGGAGGAGGGGGGCTGCGCTCGGGGCACCCTGCGGTGTCCCAGCCCGTGGCCCTCGGGGGAGGGCAGGGCGCGGGCGGGCTGCGCTCCCTCCGTTCCCACCGAGCGGCTGGACAATAGCGGGAAATGCCCCAGTTACCCTCCCTCACACCTATCGTTCCCAATATTAAATGGCTGTAGAGTTTGTGTGCGAAAGGGTACACAATTTTGGCAGCACTTGTCATGGAGACGAGATAGGAAAACCTCACAGGGACTCGCCATGGGAAAGAGCATCCTGGCAATTTCCCACAGGGACAGTTTCTCAGGTGGGAAATAGCATTAATCTTGAATGGCTCTCTGGTTTCTCGGTGGAACAAAGTCCCGAGGGTATTTTCAAGAGTAGCATATGCAACTGATTCTGTAATGTACGGTTTTCTGTTAGATAATATGATTTAATCCATTGTGTTCTTGGCCATCCCACTGTCATCTCCTCAACCCACTCTGCAGAAGCTCCCAGAGAAGTAGGTCAGTGCCTCCAGATGATGTTTCCATTAGACACTGGTGAGTTTCTGCACTGCCGGCTGACTAGAAGGCGGCATTGTGACCCTTCCATTTATGCACATTCTGAATGAGCCAAGCTTCAATTATTCATTCTGATGCTATTGCAACCTTCTGCAGTTTCTCTTCTCCAGGGACATGATGTGTAACAAGAGTTTGAAACACGCTGGTGAGGCTGCAATCCTGCCTTGGCATATGGCAAGATATGGCTTGTCTAGCCGTTTTTAAGGGTTAATTTGTTGCACTAAGAGGTATGTCAAGGAAGAATGAGGATTCCCAATAGAACAGCATTACCCTATGCATTCCGTTTTCCTCTAAAAAGCTGTGATTCAAAGTGCTGAATGGTTCATGGACTAGGCTCTACAGATGAGTTTTGTATTTTCCATCTGAAAGAAGCAATGCCCTCAGAGGGCATTTGGTTGCCATAAAGGAGAAACTATGGCTTCGATATAGAATTGGCTTAAATCTGATAATTTGTTGGTGTTACAGACATTTGCTGTTTTGTAGGTGAAGAAACAGATGCAGGAATAAAATATATTGGAACCAGAGATTTGGTGCCAAAACTAGGAACCCTATTTGTTGTTATTTATATTTTAGTTGTGTTGTTGTTGTTATTTCTATTTTACTTGTTTAATCATCTATCCATTGTGCTGTGCTCTCCATTCATAAAGTGTGGATCATTCATGTTTTCCAAATCCAGAAGGCTGGGTGGGCCCACAATGGCAGCAGCTATACTTGTGAAAAAACAGGCTAACTATCCTGTGACCTGCAGTCATGTAGAGTATGATAGCTTTTATAGTCTCCATTTTAATAAAAGGTGTATTTCAGGAGAGCAGCAAGGCTGCCTGTTCATCACCAGCTCTTGGAAGACTTACTATTGTATAAAATAGTAACCTAGATGAACACAGGCACACAGAGAAAAATGATATGTCAAAGGTGTAAACAGAGAAGATAGTTTGAATCTTCTGTGCAGATCACCCTGTAATACAAAGACCAAAAGAAAAAGAGGCCAGTGCTAGCAGAAAGTGGACAGGCACTGAGGTTCTGAGTGATCACTGTCATTGTGCCAGAATTTCACCCATTCTTATGGTTAGTTATAGGCAGAAAGCACTGAAATGAACTGATACTGGTAGTGACAGTAGATTTCCAAGGAAGTGAGTACCTCTGAGAATATAATATTTTCAGCAG
Organism: Rhabdornis inornatus; assembly: GCA_013397075.1. Taxonomy (NCBI): domain Eukaryota; kingdom Metazoa; phylum Chordata; class Aves; order Passeriformes; family Rhabdornithidae; genus Rhabdornis; species Rhabdornis inornatus. The sequence goes on along the minus strand of VWZS01001621.1, from coordinate 1,369,658 downwards.
AGAAAAGTCTCCCTGCAAGACATACTCATCTCTGCATTGACTTTTAGGCAAAAGAATAGAGAAGAAAATAGGGTTTAAAATTGCTATAGTCTTACAGATGCTGAGGTCTAGGGCTTTGTTATCAGTGTCTGAGGTCAGATGTAAGAATCAGTGGGTTTTACTCCTGAACTCTTGCATGCAGCCACCTTTTTAAATCACCAAAGTATGAAGTATGCACTCTACTCCAAGGTATGCAGTTAAGGAAAATGATATTTCACTGAATTACAGTTTACTGTCTAGTCTATAGGGGGTGAGGTTCTTTGTACTGTCTTGGAAGACACATTAAGTCTTGGCAATGTGATTGTTCATCTTATAATATTTGAAATACTGGCTCTGACTTTCACCCAGTAGAAATTAAAAGCCTCTTACTTCTCGTTTGACACTCAGAAATTTAGTATAGATCCTGTTGGCCAACCAGTCCAAGCAGAAGTAAAGTCAGGACTTTGTCGTTCCTTTCAGCTTTTCTGTTCCTTTTGCTTTGACCCTCTCCTAGATAAGGAAATTTGTGTGATGCTCAAGTGAAATAAGTCAGTACTACACAGCTGCTGTGCTCTGGTGCTCTGTGAATACCAAGTCCACCCCCGAGTTCTTTCTTGTCCCTGTAAAGCTTCTCTCTAGTTGCATGCTTCCTCCAGACAGGTTAGAGAACAAAGGAGGAATTCCTGCTGCATCTAATCAAAGGTCTGAGGTTTCCAGCAGAGGTAACACTGCCAGAATCAGATGATCACAAAGCAAGCAGTAAGTGACTACTCCAGGAGCTAATAATTGATTACTAGGGCCCCATTGGAAAGCAGGGAATATTTATAAAGCCCTATAAATCTCCCTGTTTACCCTCCAGCTGGTTAATTCACACCATGCATGTTTTCTGCTGCGCCAGGGCCTCAGCCACGGTGCCAGGAAAACTGTCCATATTGGGTTAAGGAATCTGGGAGCACTGTGGTAATGGCTACTGGGATAAGAATCAGGGCTAGACGAGAGAGTTAAGCCTCTGTTGTCAGGAGAAATATCAGATCATCTTTATTCCAATGTACACAAAGGCTTACTGTCTGTGATGTGCCTGCTTGTGACCATCATGGCTGGCGTTTAAGCTCCGAGGAAAAGATCCTGGAGTCATTGGTCAAGGACAGATGCAAAGGAATTGTTCAGTCCATTGAAATCAACCAGCTGCCTTGGTGCTGCCCTTGAAGCGTGTGCTGCTCTTGTAACTACAGTGAATGTAATAAATTAGGGCATTTCTATCATATCCCTGTATCTATGAAGAGAAATGGTCACATCTTTCCCTATTATTTTGTCAGTGTTCCAGCATATTCTAACAGAATTGGCTTCTGTTCAGTTTATGTATTAAAGGCTATTTGTAAAATAAGAGAGATTTCATTTGAGTTTTGGGCTTTTTTAATGTAAAAGTTGAGATTCTTGCCTATGGTTGCACATTAATGCAAGTATTTATTTTGGTGAGGCGTGGGGCATAGCAGGTGAAGGAGGCAATAAACTGGGTAAAAATAATTATCTGAACAGGCAGATCTTCTTTAAATAATATCAGAAGATTCAGAGCTCATAATCTATATGATTTTAGTATGTGCCAGTCCTTCAGGGGGGCCACAAGCTGCTTAGCACTGACACAGTAGCTGCATTGGGGTGTCCTGGATGTGCTTTTATCCAGTGTTTTCTTAGAGGACCTGGATGGTAATATAAGGAGTTGGTATATCACGTTTTCCAGGGACATAAAACTGTGACACTTGAAATATGCTGGAGGAAAATACTAGAATTCAAAATCTTTCAAATAAATTGGAAGACCTTCTAGGAAAAGAGCTGAATGAAATTCAGTAGGGATAAATACAAGGTACTACATAAGGCAGAAATTACCAACCAGATAAGCACAAACCAGAAGTAAATGACTAGGTTGCAACTCCACAGAAAAGAATCTGTTATGATATATCACAAGCTGAACATGAGTCAATGTCATGCTGTTGCAAATAAAGGCAAACATCTTGCTAAGATATGTAAAAGGCATGAAAGCCTGGAACACATGAAGCAAGCCTTTTGCTCTGAGGCCAAAGCCTCAGCTTGGGGGCTGTGCAAAGTTTTGGTTGTTGCACTTTGAGACAGGTGCAATTCAATCAGAGGGAGTCCAGAGGAGGGCAGCAGGACTCATCACAGGTCAGAAAAATGTGACCTGCAAGATGATTTGGAATAACTGCAATTTTTAGACCAGAAATTTGACAGGGGAATATAACAGTCTTCAGATAAAAAATAGAGGAGGGAATGATCTTTTCTTTGGGCTCATGGTGGATGGAGCAGAAAGAAAGAAGCAGCAGAAAGGATGATTATTTTAAACTACAAGAATAATTTTCTAGGACCTAGGATAATAAAAACTGTCAAATACTTGATATAGGGAGGTTCTGAAGGCATTTTAAGAACGGGTTAGACCATCATCTGTGAAGACTCAAATAAGGCTAGTGATCTTATAATGGGAAAGCACCTTGGACTGTTTAATGTCATAAGTTCTCCTCTAGACCATTCTTCTGTCATTTTATGAAGGCAATCATTTCATGTGAATGAAATAAAAGAAGTCTGCAGGCCCTGTTCTGATGTTTGTCTGATATCCAGAGGTAGCACATCACCAAGACCACTGACCAGCTCTTTCTGAAAAGAGCCTGAAAGAACAGTAAGAGCTTACTAGAAGACAGTTAGAAGAGGTCTCTCTTCTTGGAAAAAAAGGCAAGAAATGGGACATTCTGTTTTCCCAGGAGCAGATGCTTTATTGAGCCTATGAATGCTGAAAACAATGCTATGGAAGAAGAAAAATTAATCAATATTAGCAGTTGGTAAAATTATCAGGACTGAAAATACAAGCTCTTCTAGTATTTTATTCCTTGAATGAAAGGCTGTAGTCCAAAAATGGTTTTTAGAGGTAAAATGAAATAAAATAATGGAATTCAGAATAGGAATAAAATTTATCCTAGTCCTATGATTTATATTTTTAGGCATTTATCCAGGGAGAGAAAATCTAGGTCCTGTAGTATTCATGGTTTAACATATATTTTTTAATATAAATGGAACAGACAGTCCCCTGTGCATGATGAAAACTCCTGGATCTCTGTGAAGAGACAGGTGGAAAGAAAAAAGAGAGCAATGATCAACACTTTCAGATGCTGAAGTGGTGGGCTGCACATAAGATCCTGAATAGAACACATTCTGAGTCCAACCAAATGATTTTTTAATCCTCTAATGGGAGAGGGATTTTTCTGTCTCCTCAGGCTTTAGATCTTTTCACTCAGACAAAAAGAAGAGCTCTTAGGAAAGTTAAAGACATACTGGGAGGAGTGGAAGTGTTTTTATACCAAGCAAGCAATAGGGAATTTTTTCTGTGAAGACAGGTACTCTCTAGGACTGAAAGGCTGCAGAGCAGCTGCTGGAAAGAATCTGTGTTGTATGAACAAGACAAGGAGAAAATGAAGAGTTAGGCTGCACTTTTAAGTAGCCTGTTTTCATGGAGCTATTGCTCAGTGAACATATTAGCATAATAATCTATTGTAATTTAAACACTCTTACACTGGAATTATCCATAAATTGATGGAAATGCTCATTTTTTATTTACTCTGGGACACATGAGCACAAACCGTGACAGTATATAAGCTGTGATGGATTTTCCCCCTCCCCCCATCTTCCATTACTGCTGGAACACCTTGGGAAAAATAATTGTATGCTTAGAAAGCCAGTCACTGGATGCCCCAGATATTTCAAAGTGAATTCACATCCCTTCCACCCAAGGACTGAGCAGTGCTTGACATCAGCTTTTACCACTTTGCCTGAGTTTATTTAATCATTCCTCTTCCCATCCTTGCTTTTGCTGTCTTTACTTCTCAGATAAGTGAATGAAACAGTCTTTATTTGAGAGACACAAAGGGTATCTAAAGGAAAGCTTACGGTGATCCAGTGCTAAAGGAAATTTAGCTTTGGAACAAGATGATTCTGGAAGGAGATAAAGCAAATATAGCTAATGTAAAAAAAAATCCTATTTTTACTATTAGGAGGAAACAACAAGGTGAGGGGGTTATTCTCCAGGAAACTTGTGAGGAAACCTGAGACAGGCTGTGCAGAAAAATACTGAACATGCTGGAGGGGGTTCTGCAGATGGTAAATGTTTCTCCTGGTAGAAAATGTTGATAATTATCTTGAAAAGGAGAAGTGTTAGACAGAAGTAGCTACAAGGAAGGTAGGGGAATGAAAGAATTTGAATAGAGGAAGCACTGTCTTGAAGTATGAACTGAATATGAATGTTTAGGTTTAGGGTGCATGACTGGAATTTCTCAGTGTGGCTGTGAGGAAATTGTGTAGGCTGTTGCAAATGGCCCTTCTTTCAGTGTGAGCTGCTTATTTAATGCAAAGTAATGATATCCAAGCCTGCTTTAGATGAAGCATCTGCATAGCAGGGTTCAGAGCAGCCATATCCTTCATGTTCTTTATATTATGTGCAACTAGAGTCTGAAAGGTAAAACCTGCCAATGCATTGCTGCAGTTGTTATTTCAGTATTTTAACAATTTTTTTTCCTATAAGCAAAATCAGAGGCATCAGCTTCGAGCTGTCAAAGGCAATTTTGCCTGGGAGGAAGCTGGCTGGTCACAGAGATGAGCAGGAATCAGTGAGCACTTGACAGGCACTGAGCACTTCCTCACTGGGAATGGGGAGCTGGTGAGTGAACAGCAGTGCCCAGCAGCACTTTTTGATGGCAATGCCAAAGCCTTTCACCAGCAGCTCCCCAGTGCAGATGGAGTTTTACAGAAATAAGCACACAAACATTTCTGCTGCCATTATGAGGGGACTGACTGGAAGCAATATAAAGCTGGAAAGCAGATATTGAAAAAACCTTGTAAAGGTATGTGTGTATTGAGGGCATTGTTCAGGAATGCTTCTCTCTGTCCCTCCATCCAGGGCCGTAGATTCTGCCTTGTAGGCAGCAGCACCTCTGTGTCAGATTGTCACAGGAAAATCCAGGTTCAAAAACTTGTGAAGTGAAAACTTGACTTATGCAGGGTGTTGGGGAGGAACTTCACAGTTCCCTGTTGAAAAAGATGACAAGCTGATTAAATCAATGGACCAAAATATGCTCAATATTTTAAAAGTGGGAGCAGAAACTGTGGTTTTCCTGAAGATATCAAATATCAATTCACAGCCTTGGGTTGTCTCATTTGAAACAGCCTTCTGAGAAATAACTGCTAGTAAAATGGGTAAAAAACTGAAAGAGCTCAGGTTCCAGCTGTCTGTAGATCTTCCTCAGAGAGGTCTGATCACAAGGAATTTGACAGGTAAGGGCACTGAAAATGGGGAACTACACATTGCTGGTTGTGAAGTGTTAAGATTAATAAGCATGACAATTACTAACCCTGCTGATTTACTTTGCTGTTTTTAATTGTGTATCTGTAGATATGAAAGAAAGAGTGCTAGTGAGCCAAGTATTGGATAAACCTGATTCATTGATACAATTCTTCAATACATATAGTGACCTTCAATATCAATTGCTTTTAATGTTCATCAAGAACTTCTGTTCCATTCCAGGGGAAGTTTCCATCTCAAGGTATCTCAGCTGTCTGGTGACAAAAATGAGGGTAGTCCCAGGCAGTGATTGTTCTTTTGATGATAGTTTCTTGATCTGTCTACCAATTCACTGGGTACAAAAGCATCAGGGTTATCATGAATAATAGGAAGAAATTCTTTTCTGTGAGGTTGATGAAGCACTGAACAGATTGCCCAGAGAGGTTGTGAATGTCCATTCCTGGCAGTGTTCAAGGCCAGGTTGGATGGGGCTCTGAGCAACCTGATCTAATGGAAGGTGTCCCTGTCCATGGCAGAGGGTTGGAACCAGGTGATCTTTAAGGTCTCTTCCAACCCAAATCATTCTATGATTCTATGATCCGGTTGGACAGCTGGAGAACAGGACCAGAAAAAAGACTCATTAGCATATGTGGACTTTGACTGACACCCCTTTTTCCCTGCACAGAGTTTTCATTCTGGAATAACAGTGACCTCTGCTGAGTGCATGATGTTTGTTCTCTGGCTCCAGGTCTGTGTCCTGACCCAGCAGGAGGAGGGGCAGAAATAAAAGTGCCAGAGAAGAGATGAAAGATACATGGATCTTAATGCCTTTTATCACCTTCTTCTCTAAACTAGAGCTCAGTGAATTTCCAAATTGAGATGTTGCCGCATGTTGACAGCGTAGAGCAGCACTGCAGTGCAATTCAGTGTTCTCTGAGTTTCTTCACAGTAATGAAACAGCAGGGCATGAAAAGAAATTAATGTGGGTTTTTGGCTGAATGTGATGGCAGATGTTAAAAGACAGCATGTTTTCCTGACTTACCTGTCAAGACATGCTAAAAAACTCGCAAGGAAAGCAGCATTCCTGGAGGAAAATGCCCCACTACATGGAGAGTTTTTTCAGATAGATTTGCTAAGCCTGTTGTCAGAAAACAGTAGTCAGCAGCATATCACATTTTCTCAAAATATACTGTAGTGTAGCCTTTGATGGATAAAATGACCAAAGCAATGTTTCTGTTGATAAAACGTAGCATTAGAAGTTGATTTATCAAGCAAAATAAAGCTAATCTCATCCTTTCTGAAAGTTTTCTGTTAACTGCAGGTAGTCAGGATGGAGACCAGATTTACCCAATTTGTGAAAATTTTTGGATTGCTAAATCACCTCATAGCAGACAGTGAGTTCAGACATAACAAGGAAACAAAAATGTTTTTTGTTGTCATGGTATGTAATCCCAGCTGGCACTCAGCTATCCATTAGTTCCCGTAGGGGACCGCTGCTGGACTCCACAGGTTTATCCTAACTTGAGATTTGATGATTAACTAGCAAGAGCCAGCATATTCCCTCTGGCTTTTATTCAGGTGTGTGATGTGGCAGGTCTTAGAGAAGTGACTGGAGGGCAGCATTCCAGTGAGTGGGGGAAGGGTTTGAAAACACCTTCTGCAGGTGCGGAGTTCCAGGAAAAAAATGATGATTATTTGCCCACTGAAGTGAGAAATAGGGAGAAGGTGTGGCTATGCAGCCATAAAAGAAAACAAAAAAGAAAAATCTTAAACTTGTTCTTTCTTTGATTAGGACCTTACATTGCAGTTAAATGACAATCACATATTGGCTGATACGAAGTGCAGGAGCACAAACTCACAGAAGGAAAATTGAGACAATGAAACCATTACAGAGAGGACAATGAACAAGCCTTGAGAGCATACCACAGGTTCCAGTATCTCTTGTAATATCACAATTTCCAGGACAACAGTCTTCAACGGGAAAGTGTAACACAGAAGTTGCAATTCCTACAGCCAAAATTGCTTTCCTATTTGCTACATCTTTGTGGGGCTCAGGTTCCACAGGTTCCTATTAGTTTCTGGACAAATAAACCTACTATTAAGAGTTGTTTTCATTCTTAGTGAGGAAATGAGAGAAGAACATGAAAGAATCACTGCAAGATTTTGCCCAACTGATGGTGCCATAGTGTGCTGCTGGAGGACTGGGAATGTCAATGAAAGTGGAAGGCAACAGGGAACAAGAAGGAAAGCCTGTACAGCCTGTGTTTAACTGGAATATTTACTCTCATCTTGATGACCTTTACTTTAATGTCTCTAAGTATTTGTCACAACTGAGGATTTAAAGAGCATTGACAAATGTGGCATCAACTCTGAGAATAGCCCAGGAACCTCCTCTTCTGGTGAGCGTGATTGGAAGATGAAAATACTCATTCAGCTGCACTGAAGCAAACTGTTGCTTAGGTCCATAGAGGAAAGTGTGGTTCAAAAAAAATGAAATATCTGCCTATACTGTAGGTATATTTACCTATAGTAAACACCTACTGATGGTCTCTGAAGTGTTGCTGGACTTTCATTTGTTAGCAGAGGGAGTGGAGATTTTCCTGAGAGCTAAACTTTACTTCACTGGAAGGAAGTAGTGTAGAAAAACTGCTAGAAAAAGCTATGATGTGTAACAGTAAAGCAGAAAGAATAAAGGGGTTAGAATTCAAGTTGATTCCAGAGCACTGATTTCAGTGTCATTCTGCCTACCTAGTGTTTCCACTTTGTCACTCACAGCTCAGTTTACCCAATTGAGTTTAAAGCAGAGATTTATTTTTTTTTAGATGTCCCTAAGGATTTGAACTATCCTGCCACTTTAGGAAAACCTTAATAAGCTTGTGATCAGTGGGGCTGTCCAAACAGTTTTTCTTTCTGTATGAACCCTTTAAAGTTCCTGTGCTTCATACATTATTGGGAAAAATTATTTATCTTTTTCCTGTACAAACTTACTAAAAGAGAAAAATTACAGCAGTAGTCTGGGATGCTGAACCCATCTGCATTTTCCTTAGGTTCCCAGCTTTTGTCTCCAACCTAAAAAAGTCTTTTGTAAACACTTCTAAATTTTCTTCCTCATTGCCTCTTAAGAGTATCTCATTTGTATTGTCATTGCCTTCCTCTTCACCACCTCTAGCACTGCTGTGGTACTAACTGGGTCTTGTTCATTCCAATTTTTTCAGATGATGAAATAAAACCATTTTATTTCATGGAATCATAGAATCATGTAATGGTCTGGGTTGAAGGGACCTTAGAGATCATTTAGTTTCAACCCACCCTGTCACAGGCAGGGACACCTTCCACTAGACCAGGTTGCTCCAAACCCCATCCAACCTGTCCTTGAACACTTCCAGGGATGAAGCATCCAAAGCTGTCTGGGAAACCTGTTCCAGTACTTCATCACCCTCACAGGAAAGATCTTTTTCTAAATACCTAATCTAAACCTGCTCTCTTTCAGTTCAAAGCCATTCTCCCTTGTCCTATCACTACATGGCCTTGAGACAAGTCTGTCTTCTGCTTTCTTGTAACCCTTTAAGTACTGGAAGGCTACAATAAGGTCACCCTGAGGCCTTCTCTTCTCTAAACTGAACAAATCCAAGCCTCTCAGCCAATCTTCATAGAAGAGGTGCTCTAGCCGTTTGGTTATCTTTGTAGCCCTCCTCGAGACTCACACAAACATCTTTAATATCCACATCCATGATATTAAGTTTAAGTATCTTAAGCCAGATGAGAAGTTCAAAATAAAAACCCTGTAAACAAGTCTTGTTCATTTTTAAAGAATAATTTTGCATTGGAGTAGCCTGAATTGTACTGCTTGTGCTCAGCATTCTTTCTCATAAAAAGTCTGTCACTCCAGTAGGTCTGTTGCTGGTACAGTCTTTCTGGCAGTGACCTTTAACTTCATATGGTTTTACCTTTACAGGCAAAAAAACCCCCAAGACTTTTGTGGGAAAGTCCTCCTGCTACATGGCTTCTAGCCCAGCCACCTGGAGCAAGGAAATTGCCCTCTACTCCATCCTCTGAGTTCTCTGAGTCCTCTCTCTCGAGAACTTGATTGCAGTGTGCAGTCTGCCTTTGGGGCCTTCCTCTCTCACTGTCTTAACTGAGATCTTTATGGTATTTGCTGCCAAAGTATCAGATACTTTCTTTTGCCTATAGAAATACCTCCTGGTATTCCAGGCCAGACTCTTTGTTCGTCCTTTATGCCAGTATGGTCTGCCTTCTGGTGCAGCAATAGGATTCCTGCTTGGAGAGATGAAATGCTCCAATAAAGCCTTATTCCACAGTCTCAGCGTCTCTTGTGCACACCAGGAAAAAGAAATGCACACATAAACCAGGTTAAAAAAGGAGATTATGTTTGAGGGTGAGAAAAGAGATGGTTTGACTTTGGCGTTACTGTAATGGGATCCGTGTGAAAATTCCAACTGTTGAAATGGTCCCAGTGTTTTATGTCTAAAGGTAGCAGTGTTAAATAAACACTGCACAGCAACAGGCTTCTGGTTTTCTCAAGATGTGGTTTCCAGTCTCCTCTGGCCTCTGCTTTCACAGAAACTGTTTGCCACTGAACTCCTTCCCATCAATGGCTAGTTTTTTTCACTGTTTATTGCTGGTGTACTTTCAGTAATTGCCTATCAACAGTTGGTTTAACTGTATGTGCAAAACAACTTTATAGTATTCAACACATTTTATGAACTACTGTTTAAACTCAAATTTTCTAGCAATGTTTTCTGTTCTTCCAGTTCTGGCCAGTGATAGAGTTAGTTTCTTTGCTTTGAAGTTTTGTCCTCTTTTCTTGAGCAGTGTGTACGTGGTGGAGAGTTAGATTTGTGTAACATGTTCATTTAGAAAAGGATGTAAAAAATTATTATGTCTTAAAGCATTAGTTTGCTAGAATAACTCCTTACTCCCATCTAGGATTTATTCAGCCATCTTCTCTACTAAAACACTATTTTGTCTAAATTAATATATTTTAAAATACAATGGTAGCCAAAAAGGCAGATGCAGTGTGTCACCCCGGCACTTCATATGTGTATGACAGATTTTCTTAAATGATGTTAAAGAAGAAAAATCTTAATGTCAGAACTATCATGTTTTTATTATGGTCAGTGAATTTACATCATTTCACATAGCATCATTTTGGCTTAAACAGAGTTGTTAGGACTTCAGTTGAAATAGCAAGTTTAATCATATTCTGGAATGCAGGGTAACAGTAGTGGCTTTTGCCAAAAAAAGTCTCACCATTTCCTTTTCCTGAGTATGGCTGGAGTTGAGGCACTTAAAGATAATTTTTGCCTCTTCACAGATCTTTGATACACAGAAGCTGGTTTATTATATTAAAGGACTCTCCCTTGACTCAGGGAAACATTCAAAATTAAGCACTTTGTACATTAATGCCATACACGTCTGTCAGTCAAGGTGTGACATATAGTTTCCAAAAGGCATCCTGAATGCTTCAGACAATGTTTTACCTCCAGGATTGTGCCAGAGTTTAAAAAAAAAAAACACATTCATCAAAAGCAGAGAAAGGCCAGAGCCATAAGTGAATCACTGATTTTGTTACTCATGTACTCTTATACAGATTTTGCTTTTGAGGATGTGCTACAATTAATTTCTCTTTGATGTTGGAAGAACTGATGCATTTGCATCGTTATCTGATGCTCTTAATCTGTATTGGATGAGTGGAACAGACAGTATGTGGTATCTTGGGAAAAGAAATCTTGCTAACTATAGTCCAAGAAGGATGTTCATTACACAGGCTTTCACTGATTCAAATAATTGAAACACTTGCAGCTGTCCTTAAATATTAGGGTGAGAGCTGGGGAGAACGGGACTTTGCTCTTGCAGCTTACAGGATTTAAAAAACCTTTTAGTAACAGCTGATCCAACTGTAACTGCTTCAATTTTTCATATCTCGTTTTTCAGTGATATTCCTGGCAAAACTCCCACAGAAATTAAAGGACTCTTGCATAAGGTAGGACTAGGGAATCTAGATAATTAATGTTTTGGAATAAAAAGAAAACCCTTGTGGGTTTCACAAGTAGGTCTGTCCTGCAAGTGTAGAAATGGGGTGACCTTTCTATTGTTGAATGTCCTTTTGTAAATCCATATGTCTCAATAGAAGAGTAAAACTAATTGTCTTTTCACTGGTGGATTGATTCCATTCCAGGACAGAAAAATCACCTCCAGCAAACTCAAAGCTATTAAAATTTCCTGGGTCATGCAAATGGTGAATTCTGACTTTCTTTTCAAGAAAGTTTTGCAGCTCTTGTTCTACTATGTGAATCAGTTCCACTTTAGCCCCTTCTTTTCAGGTCACTAATTTAATGCCAGTGCCTTTGAGAATTGTTCAGCTGCATCATGTGTTTTGTGCCTCCTATTCCAAAATTAGTTTCTTGATTTCTTCTCTGTGGGCTGCTGTCCCTGCTGGTACTGCCTAAAGTAAAAGCAGTGGTTTACCTAGTTTATCCCTTGGGTCTGCTTAGCTTCATTCTATGCTTCTGTGGTGTTGGGACAATAAGGAATGGCAGGGTAGGGGACAAAGGGCCCTGGTTCGTGTGTAAATGTAATTAGCATAACCCAGCTGCCACGTGCTGAAGACCCACTTTCCATCTCTAGCCTGGGTCTTTCACCTCACTCTTCAGTTTTCAAACCTCAATCATAGCATGAACTCAAGGCTGATGCCGCAGTGTCCATGGCCAGCTTCGCATCCCCGGTGCTATCTCTTCCCTACCAGAAGAAAACTATGCCAGTAAAAGAGACTTAGGCAGCAGCAACAATTTTTGGGGGAGGAACAGGGCATCTTGGCAGCTTCACAATTACTATGACAGTAGTCAAGTCCAAAAACTGTCATGAGTTGCCTCAGTTTATGGCACCCCTGTAGCTGGATGTGTCTTCCTAATGATTGGCAAATTATTCTTAGACTGGTTTAGTGTGAGAGGCAGTTATTAGATACTTTCTAAATTATTTTTAAAAGAACCTAAATAGTGCTGAAAGTGGTGAGTGGGAGCTGTCAAGGAAACAACTTGCTAATGGAAGCGCAGCATAATTAACTGCCTTATTTAAATTACTTGCTTTTGGAAAGAGCTGATAAATAAGAGACAGCAGCAGCAGAGGGTCTTTGCAACTGTACTGAGTGATCCAACGTTTAATAAGTGACCTTATTACAGACAAATTAGCTTTCAAACAGAAACAAGGATAGTGGTCTTTTGAAGGATCATAAGGTCAGATTCACTACACACTTTATTAAGTTTGTCCGTTTTGTCTTTCTGTGCTTTTTGGCCAGCAGTGATGTGCTGTCAGTATCCCCCCTGACCCCTGGATATGCTGAACAAGGTCTGGAGCACAGGCAGCATTTCAGAGAAGCAGTCTTGTTGCTAAAAATGCAAATGCCAAATCCTTTCCTATCATTTGTTGTCTCAAGAGCATGCAGCCATGTCACAGTCATCCTGGATCCCCATGCAGCCACACCATGGTGATCACTGGAATAACAATGAATGAGTATGAATCAGGAACATCTAATAGCCCTTATAAGTTTGCCTTTAGGGCTTGGTTTTCTAAGCTGGAAATTGGAATGATCCTGCCATGCTAGATATAGCAGTCTGCAAAAATAATACTGCTGAACCAGAAGCTGAGCTCACAAGTGTGACAGTTTTGGATTTAGTTCTTGGTGGGATATTAGGGTCTCTTAGTATTATTTAAATGGCGGCAGTAGCCAACTGCTGTACAGACATGGGAGGAGAGGCAGTCATTGTCCTGAGGAACACATAAACTACAAAGTAAGGAAAATAAAGACAGCATGGAAGCAGATGCATGACACTTAGCTATGGGTTAAGTTCCATTGAAAATGCTTCAATTTGCTGGATGGAAAACAATCTGTCTGTTAGACCTGCTGTTAGCTGGTTAATTCCATGTAAGTGCCATGGCTAGGGTTGTTAGGGAGTGAATTTCAGCTGTGCGAAGACAGTAGGTATGGTATTCAGTTACAGAGTCAGGAATCATGACTTAGGAAGTCTCTGGTCCAAATTCCTGCTGAAAGCAAGGCCAACACTGAGTGCAGACCAGGTTGCTCACAGCTTAATCCAGTCTTGTTTGTAGACTTCCAAGGATGGAGATCTCGCAGTCTCCTTGGGGAAACTGTTACACTCTTAGTTGCCTCATCATGGACTTATTTTATATATATCTAGTCTGAGTCTTCCCATTTGGATTTTATGACCATTGTCTGTTATTCTTCCACCATGCTCATCAGTGCAGTACCTTGAACTGTCAGGAACCACTAGAGGCACTGGAAGGTTGTTACTAGATCCCCCCAAAGTTTTCTCTTTTCCATGTTAAATAAGTCCAGTTCAATCAGCCTCTCCTCATCGGGCAGGTGCTTCAGACCTCAGCCATCCTGGCTGCCCTCTTCTGGAGTCACTCAAGTGCCAGCTAAAGAGAAATAATCAGTCTGGTTCCTGGCTGTGTTCTGTTCTGCACCCCAGAGTGTTGTAAGCCTTCAGTACCTGCAGGGCACAGCACTATCTCAGGTACAAATTACTGTTCTCCTGGACCCCTGGATCATTTTCAGACTCCCAAGCAGTCAATCACCAGTCTGTACCAACACACAGGTTAGTCCATCCAGGTACAGTATTTTGCATTTATCATCACTGAATTTCTTTTCAGTCCATTCCACCAGTCTGTCTGGGTCCCTCTGAATAGCACCTGTGCCTCCAAGTATATTGGTCAACCATCTGTTTTGGTCATCTGCAGTCTTGATCAGTGGCCATTCTTTCTGCTTCTCAGGACATTGATCAATAATATTGAAGAGGACATCTGAAATTAAACATTAAACACTAGTTCTCAAGCCTGACAATCCAGTCATTTTTTCACTTTTCTAGTAGTCCAATTATCTGAAAATAATCAAATATCACAATGTGGATAGAGAAATGCTCTGGGATACTGAAACAAAAGCCGTGCTAAAATGCAGGTGACATCCACTGATCTCTTTCCACAAGAAGACAATCAGTTTGATTAGTCTATGCTCAATTAAATAACATGTGCTAAATTACATGTCCTTTGACTAGAAATATATTCTGAAAAGAACATTCCATTATTTTCCCAGGGACCAAAGTGAGGGGCTAACTGATCAACCACCCTGTAGTTTCACAGATAGTGTCACTTGTCCTTTCGGAAGATGGATGCCACATTTGCCTTTCTCCAGTCACCAGGGACCTCCTCTGATCTCCATCACCTTTCAAAGATGATAGAGAGTGGCCTCGAAATTACATCAGTCAGCTCTCTCAGCAACCTTCAGTACAGCCCATGAGGGACTGGAGGAGGAGGCTAGGTCAGGAAAAACATTCAGGGACATGGAGCAAAATACTGAGATATTGCTGGCAGAATGGGAGCTACAGACAAAGTTTATTAGAGAAGCCCTTCCTTCACAAACAAAAGCCACAAGGTACAGAAGGGACTCCCTTATTTCCTAAATTCTCTCTGAGAGAAGAGCCAAGGTACACCTAGATCCAATCTTAGCCCCAGACTTAGTGAGTGGTTTATATCTAAAGAGTTACACAGGTGTATTTGAGCTTTTATACAACTTTTTCCTGCAGAATTAAGGACAGCAAACCAGATATATTTATATAAATAAAATTAATTATTGATTTAAATTTATTGCAATAATGATTAGGGGGGGAAAAAAGCTTATTCAGAATTATTTACCACACAGTATGGATCGCTATTACTACTGATTTAGTGCACTGTTTTTAAAGAAATTATATTAAACCAATTATGTTCAAGGTAGCAGAATAATTGTTAAGCAGAGATTGATGTTACTTTACCCACACCAACAACTGGGAAAATCTCTTTTGTTCAGCCTCAAGGAATAACCTTGAGAAGTGTCCCCACTGAAGGGAAGGTATAGGAAGACCTTAGCAAGGTATGCTAGAAATCTTTGCTGTGCAAAAGTGACACTGGCCTTTTATAGTATACAGTGATTGACTTTAATATGCATTCAGAATAGGCATTTTTTTAGATTATGTGTTCTCAGGCTTACTCAGCAAAATATGCTTTCTGCTGAAAAATGTATTGGCAGCTTTTTAATTTCTCCTCTTCAACACTTCTGACCCTCACTTCCAAATCAGGACCTGCAAATCCTTGCTGCTCCCAGCCTCAGTCAGGGAGCCTCAATCTTGCATGTCCTGGTGGTGGGGGTGAGAATTTGGTCAAGCTGGTCTCAGCATTCTTCAGCACTAAGAACAGCAGTGTTATCCTTGCTCAGTGTTATCACTGATCAGCAGCCTGTCCTTGCTCCAGTGAGCAGCAAACTCTCCTTGCCCAGCTCCTCCCTGGCAAATTTATAAGCCTGCTTAGGCTGAGAGCTTTGCTTCAGATGTCTGTGAGAGAAGTGATGTAAGGTAAAATTGGGGCATGGATGGATATTTCTTTTAGTTTTCGCTAGTGTACCATTTTCATTTAATTGAGAATCTAATTTATTCATGGGCTCTTATGTATTAAAGCTGCACCTTAGATTTCAGTTTTATTCTCAAGTGTGAAAGAGCAGGGATCAAGCTGAATTCCTGCTGGTGAGTGATTCTAGGTACCACATCTTGCCAAAGCAGGGTCCCACTGCCACCTCACAGTCTGTGTGCATTCTGTCTGCTTCACTTCTATTACTAGGCCATCTCAGATGATTCAAATATTTACCCTTTTATCCTTTTTAATGCAGGATTTGTCTTCAATTCCACCCCCCCTCCCCCCCCAGTGAGTTGCATGTTTTGCTTCTGTTCTGCTGGTCTTTGAATTCATTGTTTGCAGGCTGGCAAAGCACCAGTTTTGGGGTGACAGATGGAGCATACTGCAAACCAGGCAGTTGCCTCCTAGCCTGAATGATATTTTAATAAGCACAGAGAGGTGACAGAAAGAGAAGCTTCTCACTGGAATGACTGGCAGTTTTGTTTCCAGCCTGAAAGCACCAATAGATAATTTTGGCCTCCATCCAAAAAAAAAAAAAAAGTCACAGGAAATAGAAGTAGAAAATCCTATTAACTCATAACTTTTTTAGGGGTCAAGAAGTTTTTATGTCTGGTCTGTTATCCATTTAGGGAGTTGTTTCCCCATTTTTGGTATTTCAGTTCTCTCTCAGGAACTGCACACTTTAGCAGACTTTCCTTTTAATTACCATTTTGTTTTCCTTCTTTTTTTTTTATTATTTCAGTAATTTTCTCCATTGTCTTGCTTCCCTAAACATTCTTTCTTCTTCATATTTCTTTATACTTTTCACAGATTCATGTTGGAACAATGGGATCTAACAACTTACTTGGCTTCCAGCTCCCACATCCTGTGAAACAGCTACTGCAATGCAAAGCAATGGCATCTGCATGGGAATCTCTAGAGCATATGTCCTCTTCTCCCTGCCCTTCAGCTGTGTCTCACTTGTATAATACAGGGTTTGTGTAGGGCTTTGTTTCATCCTTGGTCTTACAAATAAAAAAAGGCACAACAAAAGGGAGCTCTGGCAAATCCCCAGCAGGCTCTGAGATCCCACTGCAGTGTGAGCAACATGGTGTTTTGCAGACAAGCTGTAGGATAGTCATGCTTTCAAAGGAGAAGATTCTTTTTCTTTCCAGGAGTACAGGTTAAAAAAGGTCCAGCTCTCACTAGGAAAATATAAAAGTGGTGCTGGGATCTGAACTACAATGTGGTCCCATACACTGCTTAGAGAACACACTGGAAATTTCTCAATATTTGGACATAGATCTTCATGTTTATTTAGCAATATTCAGGTCTGGATTTCAACTGGTGTGTGAGCAGTAAATTAATGCTATTCCTGCTAAAATACGCTTCTTTTTTCTTCCAGGTACAATGATGACACTGAACGTTCCAATCATCTTTGGCCTCCTTTGCTGCATGATTTTTCTTCCTACACATGGCTTCCCAGCAGACAGCAGTACTGAATTTCGCTCTGCTTTCTCTGTGGCCAGAACCAGCAGCATGGAAGGGAGCTCTGAGATGGTGATCACCTTTGACAAAGTGTATGTGAATATTGGCAATGATTTTGACCCCAAGACTGGATTGTTCCGTTGCCGGATCCCAGGAGCCTACTACTTCTCCTTCACCGTTGGGAAATACCCCAAGAAAAACTTGTCTGTCATGCTGATGAGGAACAAGAATGAGGTGCAGGTAATTGTGTATGATGAACATCACCGCAAGGAACGGAAGGTGGCCAGCCAGAGTGCCATGCTGCAGCTTGACTATGGGGACACAGTTTGGCTGCGTTTACATGGAGATCCCAAGTACGCTCTCTACAGCAATGTGGGCCCCTATACAACTTTCAATGGCTACCTGATCTATCCAGACACTTCTGCCTTCTTCCAGAATGCTCTTAGCTCTCAGGAGCTCGGGCCACACCCTCACCCAATTCAGCAACTTCCCAGAGAGCAGAATGAAGCTTCACAGCGACACGTGTTGTCTGACCAGTCAAACAGGGTACAAGACCCTCGCTCTGCATTCTCTGTTGCCCGCACACAAAGTCTCCTGGGGACAGATGAGAAGCAAACCCAGCACGAGCCAATCACATTTGATACAGAGTTCGTGAATATTGGAAAGGATTTCAATTCCTCCACTGGTATCTTCACATGCCGTATACCTGGTGCATACTATTTCTCCTTCACCATTGGCAAAATGCCCTTTAAGACTATGTCAGTGAAACTGATGAAGAACCACAATGAGGTGCAGGCCATGATCTATGATGACAACCACTCCAAGAGGCGGGAGATGCAGAGCCAGAGCATCATGCTGCCTCTGCAATATGGGGACACTGTTTGGCTCTACAGCCACCAGCATGATGGCTATGGTGCCTACAGCAACCACGGCAAGTACATCACCTTCACAGGCTTCCTCATTTATTCAGAGGCTCAGCCAAAGTGGCTTCCAGGTGCCAGCTCACCTCAAGGGTCAAACAATTAAATGCAGATGTGAAAGGAGCATAAGAAGAGCCAAGGTGCCACGAACTTGGGTACAGCTTCTCTGAATCTCATCTTCTACTTCAAGCATGCTGTCATGTGTCCAGTGCTTTCCTTACGCTGCACGCTTGTGCCCTGTCTGCAGGGCCACTGCTGTGTGTGCCATTCATCTGTAGAGAGGCCTTCCAGGTTGTAGCTGTGTGTCCCGTGTGTTGGTGTTTGATTTAACATAAAGCATGAGGTAGTTTGGGGGCAGGGGTGGGGCAGTGTAGTGAGATGCTGAGGGTCAGAGAACTACTGCAGTCATGTTACTGCAGATCTCCAGCATCCAGAGAGCAAAGGGCGTGGTGACTTTCCTTGTTTATCTGGGGAGGGAATAAATGTAACGAAAATGAATGTAATAAAAATACAAAAGATGTGAATGTTCTCAGTTTGGAATTTATGCTACTTTGTGAGACTTGTGTGCTTGTCACTGGCTGAGGTACCAGCTCAGGTGAGAGAGAAGCATGGTAATTGTGTGAGCTGAGGGTGTGTTACTGAACCAGTCTGTCTGTGTTCACTCTTTTTATCATTTGTGTGTGTGTGAAGGGTTGGTACCTCTTATGATTTTATTTCAAGTTTCACAGTGGTTTGTGCTTTTCTTTATCTGACGTAGATGAAGTCAAGAAGCTGTGGTTGAGAATCTCAGCTTCCATTTAATGTAAAGAATACATTTAGAAACAAACAAAAGAATAGGCTTCTTGTAGTGAAAGATAAGGGCTCAAATCTGTGAATGGACCATGCTCTGAAAGCCCAGAAGCAAGGTAAGTAAGAAGAACAAGAAATGTATTTTTAAATCTCTGAAGATGTGGATCAGGAGCAGGCTCATAACACTGAGTGTGAGTAGCACCACGGCACACAGTGGCACTGCTGACAGCAGGGGTGTTTCCTTCCCCAGAAATGAGCCCCTTGAACACAGGGGTGCTGCTAACCCCTATGTGCTGCACTGATAGCCTCCTGCAGGCGGGTCAAAGGAGCCACCAGGTGATGTTTTGAGCATCCATGTTCCAGTGGTTTTGTACATGCCAAGTTCCACCGAGAGTCTGTCCTGTGGAGAGGCTGTCGTGGCTGCAGAGGACGCTGCTGAGTTCCTACAGTCCGACAAACAGACGGACAGGCTCCCAGGAGGATCTGCTGAGGACGTGTTGGAAGCACAGGAGGCTTCATCCCAGCACCACTGGTGCTGTTTCAGTTGAGCTAAACCCTGGTTTTTATCCCAAAAATGCATAAACTGCAAAAGGGCATCATGTTGAGCATGTATAAAGCTTCATGGCATCATTTCAGTGTACTTTATGATCCGTTCAACAGACAGCAATGCTCTGGAACTGCTACTAACAAAATCCTGAGTTTAAAGCATTGTGTTGGCATCTGAGTCACAAGCCAACCCACTCAGCCTTTCTCCATATATTCATATGGCTCAGGCTGTACATTCTCCAGCAAGACAGGATTTTCATGCACTTGTGCCGTCTCAGCTCAACTTTTTGATGATACTCTGCTCAAACTGGACTTGAATGCAGCCACTCACTGCCTCTGTCACTCCATACATGTCCCAGACATTTAAAGACTGGGGGCATATTTGGCAAAAGGGTGAGGGGTAAAGATTGGAAGTATGTAAAAAAACAGTATAAGAATAATAGAACATTAGGCGAGACAAGAAGTTTTACTTCAAATAAAATTCTAATTTTAATTCCTATATCCTTTGAGGTGAAAAACAAAGAAAGAAACAAACAAAAAGGACACCAAAACACAAACCAAAATGAAACAAACATACAAAACAAAAATCCAGCAACAAACAACCTGCTTTAAATCTGTCTCATGTCATAACCCTAAGCTGACCTCTAAAGCCATTGTTTGTGGCATCTTGCTTCCAGGCTTCTTGTTCCTGCCTTACCATTTCTCCTCTCCATCTGTTGGGCTACAATGACTTGGAATAAAATTAACTAGGTCAGAAGATAGCACTTCCCACTTTGAAGGTCACACTTGCCTCTTTTGTTGAACATGGAAAAATTATATTGATGAAAGGGAATTATGGATCCCATCGTCTAAGCACATGCAATGAATGTTCAAAATTGATGTACCTATAGTGGCAGCAGGAAATCTGGTAGAAACAACAAGAAAAAAAATCAAAACCCTCCTGAGGAGATAATTACATTTATTTAATTCCACACCACAGTGTTTATGACAGACAACTGTTAATGATGTCTTTCTATAAAATAATTATATTTCTGATTTTGAGGATAGAGAGTATGTATTTATTATGTTTGGCTTGTAAAATGCCACGGCTGTAGGGGAAAAAAAACCTTCATAGAAGAGAGGCAAAATTTGCTGAAGAAATAACTAGGTCAGGATCCTTCAGAATTTAAATGAGTTTCAGGAAGTATATTCCAAAATGATAACTGAAACAAAGCTCTGTATATGTGTAAATATGATATGCAAATACTAGAAAGCTTCATGGAATACACACATTTTCAGGTTGCTTTTTAAAGAAAAATGAATACATGGGATGGGAAATTGCTGTTGACACATAAAATATGATGCCGCATAAGAAGAAAAATTAAATTAAATATGTGACCTATATAATGAAACACAACAAAACCCACTTAGCTGTTACTGAAGAGGAGAAAAGATCTTGTATTTGTCTGAAGCCACAGGGAGAATATAAGGAGAGTGAACGGAATTATCTGAAATGAAGTCAACTGTGACACCAGCATAATATCCTGGAAAAATACTTCCAAGCCATCTCTCCTAAGCATCAGTGATCAAGATAGATAAGACATCTAAATAGCACTGCCCCCTTCAGCACAGCCTTCTTAGCAAAAGCATTAGGAACGGGAGAAATGCGCTTTACAGCTTTGTCTTTTTTTCCATTTAAAAATAAAAGCTCGTGCATAAATCCTGAGAGGATTGCCAGCACAGTGCAGAAGGCAGGACAAAAAGGTGTGGCATATTTACACAAAGTCCTGCACACTGTGGAAAGCATTGAAAATAACCAAGGAAGCAACTGAAGCCAGGTGTGCCCTTCCCTATGGTGGGATGCCTCATTAGGTGTCTCTCTTGGTCCTGGCCTGGTTAGAGCGATAGAAATGTTTCAGGGATGCTAAATGTGAAGGCTTCTCCTTCCAAGGCCAGGAAGCCTGGAGGAGAGTGGTATTTGCAGGGCAGAGCCCCTTGCACATGTCACGAAAGATTTCATCGACCAGCTGAAAGAAAAAGCCAATCCAGGGGGTTTTATCCAGACCTTGCACGGCGCGAACCTGATAGGCACTGTAAACACTGGTGAAAAGGAGACGGTCAAACTCTGTCGGAGACAAGGGAGTGTCGGTCAGTGAATAGTATCTCAGATGCTGCTCAATCTCTGCCGGTGTTTTGGGAACTTCCTCCACTAAAATCTGCAGGATCCGCCGTGCCGGGCGTAGGGAGGCCAGCTCTTCATCCCACAGCCGGATTGTCCCGTTGGCCTGAATATCCAGCCTTCCCCAGAGCATCTGGAAGAGAGGAGCAGCGCTGTCACGGCCAGCCCAGCCCTGCTCCATCGCTCACTTTGCGCTGCCAAACCCCGGGCGGGCCCACAGGCGGCCGCTCCCTCACGGCCGGCCCGTGTCCCCGCTCCATGTCCTTCTCCGCCAGCGCCACACCTCGTTTCCCCCCGTGGGACCCCTGCAGCTCTTCCTCCCTCCCTGCCGGCCCCTCCCGTCCCGCCTGCAGCGTCTCCCCAGTGCGGAGCAGTCGCCAATCCCGGCGGGATGGTCCCTTGTCCCTTGTCCCTTGTCCCACCGCGGACACCCGCGAGGTGCCAGGGTGCGGCAGGCCGCACCCCGCAGTGGGAGCAGCACAGATGCCGTGAGGCATCGCCGAGGCTCCTGAAATCCGTCAGGGATGAGAACAAACAGAACGGGTGGGTTTTTACGTGCGGGCAGGTGGGAGCATGGGCACTAACAGTGCCTCGGCCCAGGGCCCCCAGTGCTCAGGAGACCTCTAACATGATGCCAGCGTCCTCTGGGCTGCGCCGGGCTGTGCTGGTGCCGCTGTGAGGATGTTCATCTGCAAGACATCAGACAGAGCTTGTAACACAAGACCTTCCTGCTTACTGCTTTTGCCATTTGATTGTCAATTAACGTCTTCAACATTCCTGAGCTACCACTCAGCTTGCCAAGTATGACAGATGCGGACCACGGGATTTTGATAAGCAAAACAAGTTTTTTAAGAGAAGCAGCAGTGGTTGAGGCGAGGTTTTGGATATCACGGCCCTTAGTCCTGCCAACAGAGCTACAGCTCTGTTTTACAGCAGCAAAGGCACTGCTGCGACAGGCAGCAAGGAAGCCTCTCACACTGAGAATGGATGGGGTTTGAACATGGGGTTTGGTTGCTTGGCAGTTTTTGCTGGAGAAAGTAATGCTGTCCTTTGCTGGCAGGCTCCTCAAGCTGCTGCTAGAAACACAAACTCACGCTTATCCTGGTTTTCTACTTCTTCCCTAAGCTTCTGCTGCTGGAGGAGTGTGAGGATAAAAGAAGCCTTTTCAGATCCATTATGGCTCATTTGACGTCCAGCTAATTATGTGCTAGGACACGTGACATCATGTAATCTGGGAAAAATGGATATGAGGCCAGAGGAATGGCAGTTTTTGAATATCAAAGTCACATTAGTCCTAAGAACTGTTCAGTTTTCATTCCCTAATACTTACAGGCTTTAACTGTCTGCATTTATTTTATTTCTTTTTTTGTGTGTGTGGAAAAGGAGACACAAGCAGTCTTGGTCCAGGGCTGTGAAAGAGAGACTGCATCCCCTCCCTCCTCTGTGTTATCAGTGTCATGAGGTAGCCAAGACCCTCTTCTACTTCTTACAGACTCATCCTTCAGGTTAAGAAACATGAAATAGAAAAAGCTTATATGAAATAGTAAACTCTCTGATACATTTATGGAATTTTTTTTTTTTTTTTAAATGGATTAAGGCTTTTTTATATTAAAAAAAAAAGAGTGAGGATTTACACTGAATACTCAAGAGTTAAAGTCAGCAGCTGCATATAAAAAGTTGAAAAATTATTTAGTATTATACATGTGTGATGACTGCCACCAAAATACACTTCCAAATCTCCATTTTTGATTAGACCTTTTCAGGGAGATGTACAAGCTGCCTGGAGAATGCACTGCCAGCCTGCAGGCTGCAGAGGTTTGTTTCTCTGTGCAGCTGCAGGCAGCTGTGATCCAAGCCAGCTGTGGCTTTGGAATGTGAGCAGGGATGTAGCTTCTCTTTCCTATTCCTCCATAGATGTACCAGCAAGGCTTTTAGCTCAGGTGAAAGCATTATATCATCTGAAAATTTCTTTGCTGGTCTTGTCTCTAGTAACCGAATCTCTAGGTTCACAGATGCCTCTCCTGGGAGCTCATGTCTAACTGGCTGCTAAGTCAGTGCATTTGTTGAATAGATGCCAAACTGCAGTTATTAGTAACTGCTTCATAAATATACACAGTGGTAGGTTTTTGAGTAGAGAAAAATTTAACAAAGCATAACAAATAATGTATTGAAATAATAACGTAAATATCCTCTGGGGAAGGGAAAAGCCTTACTAATTTTATCAGCCATCAGGGTTGGGTGGAGTTTTCTTCCCAAAAAGTGTATAGAAAATCAACAAATAATATTGCAGGAGACTATTTTTTCAGTGGAGACCAAATAAAATCCTCCCCTTGCCACCAAACACAGCAGCAGGTGTTCAACCTGCAATTAGGTACCAGTGCCCCCACCAGCAAATCCCCCCAGCTGGACTCCAGCTCTCTCCTGTGCCAGGGCAGCTGCCTGAGCCCTTGGGCCACATTTGAAGGAGCAGCAAAGCATCACACAAATGGCATTGCACCGAGGTTTGCCAAGCCAAGGAGCCGTGTGGCTAACAGATGTTCCCCTTACCTGTCAGCCTCTGGGATGCAGCAAACACACACAGGAGCAGCCAGGAGCTGAGCTGGACCTGGGCCATGGCAGCAGTGCCACCCGCTCCGTGCCTGAAGCCGCAGCACTTTGCTGGGGCGTCTTCCCGTGCTGCTTCAGATCCCAGCAGCCTCTCTTGGAATGGATCCATCTTTCTGTGTTTCTGGTCACAGCCCTGGGAACGGCTTGCAGTTCAACTTGCTGACCCCGAAGGATATTTTCCATCATATTTTGAAAACTTGGAAAACTTTGTTGTGATGTTTTTGGCAGAATTGTTTAAGCTTCCTTTTCAAAGACTGACTTTCCGCTGCAATGATTATAGGAAGTTATTAGTTGCAAGAAATTCCCCTACGTATGTTTGCCTCGCAAGGAAGGAGGACCCCGTAGTCCCTTCCATCTCTGCACAGTGCCTCTGTCGCATACTGCAACACTTCTGCTCACCTCCTTGGCTTCATTTTCAGTTTTCCTTTTTCCTGGGTTCAAAAACCTGAAAACGATCCTGGAATGTCAGAAAGAGATAAAGCTAGCAGACTACAGATTCATGGAAGTAGCAGCCAAAACATACAAGCAGGCAGAAGAAATGTCGTTGGTTCAGTTCTGTATCAAACTCCCTGGAGGGAGAACTCAGTACAGTCACCTAAAAAACGCCAAGTATCAAAGTGGCTCAGGCTTTAGCACCTCATCGTCCTCTCCTGTGGGTGGACTTCTGGGTTACAATGAGCACAGTCTGCCTTAGATGTTCTAAATAACATCAACAAAACGTCATTTGATTCACTTTACAGCAGGTTATCTGTTCTCTATGCACCTTTACACATTTATTGGTGCCAAGTCACTGGTCAAACTGTTCTGTAATTCTACTCTGTATGGCACAGTATGTGATGCCAAGGTTATACAAATATGCAGTAATATGTATAAATAAGGACTAATACTATCCCCCTCAGAGTAAAGGGAGAAAGAAGTCTGCCTAGAAAAGAGAGAAGGTAAAGCTGAAATGCATCCCTTGCTCAGCAAGGTAAGGGACATCAGTCAGGACATACTGTCACCAGAGAGTGTACTAAGGGCTGGGACGATGTCCTCGTTGGTAAGTTGTCTGTGTGCAAAGGACCAAATCTTCTGAAACTTTCAGAATATGTACCTGGCAATACCTGGACTCACACCAGCCAGGAGAAGCAGTACATAATGCAAGAGTCACAGAGGGGGCCACAATATCCAGAGCCACTCTTCCCTTCAGTTTTGGTTCAAAGCAAGACCTGTGTTTCTGTCATAGCCTTAGGTATCTTCAAGTCACGCTGCACTGCTTTTGTTTTTCATTATTTTCTAATGTTTACTCTTCAGTTGCATCCCTTTCTTCTTTTATTAAACTGAATCACAAGCTACCCAAGAGGCAGACACTTATGGCCCATCTGTGCAGTGAGATTGATGTGCCTTCTGCTTTGTGCCAGAGTCCCTTTTATGTCACAGTGTACACATGATTTTGTCTAGAAGCCACTATGGAAAAAAACCTGTTTTGTGGGCCATGGAACAGCCTCCCTTTAACTTGCAGCACATGACATGAAGAGGACTGCCCAACAGGATTTTGGCCAACATCTGTGAGAGCTGTACAAGATTTTGTCAACAGGAGAATTTCCTAGGAACAGCCTGCAGCTAAGTGCCTAGAGGAGGACAGCCACGTTGGTGGGAGGGAGAAGAGAGGAGGCTTGGGGGCTGTGCTTGAGTGACTGACACAGTGGCAGATGAGGGACAAGCATCAGTGTGAATGTTGCCTTGAGCTAGGGGAATTTTGTAGAATTACCTCACTATCCCACAAAGAAAGGCAATTTCAGAGTGATAAACATATTCTTTACTTGTCTGTACAGCAGCAATACTTGCACAGAAACAAGGCTGAGTTTCTGACAGCTGCACAAAGTCCCTGCGTGTACAACTGCGATGTTAGGCAGTGCACCTGCTCCTCCTGAAGGATTTTGTCCTTGCCAGGCACTCACAGCTGAGCACAGCCCTACCGCTCTGCGCTCCCCTGGCCGTACCGTCTGTTGTTGGAGCAGTTTCAAAATGTCACAAGCCAGGTTTGTGCAGGGACACCTTGACTGCCTTCTTTTTCTCCATGACCTCCTGAAGCAGGAACATGGGAAATGAGAAGAAGAGAAGAGGGTTCAAAAACTGCGGCAACTCGTTGGATGCTGATTGGGGCACAAGGTGTGGCACCAGAAGAGCCTCTTTAGGAGAGAAGTTGCTTTGAAGTAGGACTTCAGGCGGAGAGCATATTCACAAAAGGGAAATTCTGCTTATTGAATTGAAGAAATCACTTTCAATCATCTCATCCAGAACTTGGGGAGATTGCTCCCCAGCCTGGGGCTGTCTGGCAGATGCTCAGGGAAGGAAGAAGACTGAAGAAAGAGAGGAAGGAAGAAAGACATATGTGGCTCCCAGAAACGGCGATGTTTGAGTTACTGGCATGGAAGAAGTAAGAAAACCTTGAGGGAAGCAGGAGTGAAGCATTGACTGTAACCAGACAGGACCTCTGTAATACTGGTATTTTCCAGGTGTGGTGCTGCCAGTCCTTACGAGAATGCTTTCCTTGTCTTTTTGTTTCAGTTTGTGAGCAGCATCTACTGCTTGAAGGAGTAATAAGATGTGTAAAAGTGACAGAGAAGGCCCTGTCCCTCTGCACCTACTGCACATGAAGTGGGTGGACACCCTGACACTGTCAATAGCCACATCCTCAGGGAGAACAGTCTGCTTGCCTGGCTGTAGGGAGAAATGCCAGATTTCTGGAAAACACCAGCAAAACATACTCAGCTGGAGAAGCTCAACATGGTGACTGTGAGTCATTGCCTAAAGTCTATTGTCCCTTCAGTACCAGAAAATCTCTCTTCTGTATAGTGTGTCTGTAAGTCAGCTACACCTGACTTACATCTCATCCCACATCCTCCTGCAGTTGGAGAATCCAGCCCAGGCAAACAAACCCCACAGCAGCCGGCAGTACGCAGCAGGCAGGGACAGAGGATTTGGAAGACAGCTTTGTGCTTGGCCAAGTTGACCACAGCCTTGTCCAGCACAGAGCAAGTGTCCACAGGGAGCCCAGAGTGAGCAGGCTCCATGAGCAAAATGGCCTTGGAGCTCAGGAGCAGTGGAGCAAGCAGAGTGCACAAGTATTCTGTGGAGCTGTGCAACCTCTTGTGCCCTGCGATAATGAGCCTAGGTGAGTAAATTGCAGCCTTCCTGATCTCCCAGGCTTCACTAATGGGAAGAGATTCAGGTCCACTTGCAACTATTCCACATATTAAAGACCTGCTGGAGCCAATGCCTGTTCCCACAGGGCTGGCTACTTTTCCCGTACACACATTCTTGAGCAAACCTTGCATATTGTCCAACTTGACAGGCATCATGTCTGACATTTCTTGATGTTGATCAAATTCTCCCTCTGCACAAACATTAATTTTAAAAGGCAAATTTTCTAGTGTTCCTGCTACCATTAGTCTGACTTACTGTACTGGGAAATATGTACTTTTTATAATATATAGACTGTAAGTCTTGCTGTAGTATCTCAAGCAACCTGGGATGAAGGATGATATGGAGAGGAAATGTGATTTATAAAAAATTTTCACAGTGATAGAAGTGGCACCAGGAACTTTTCTGTCTTGCACAATAGGCATCAGCATGCTATGAGAGCCACTGCAAAGAAAACAACCAGCTGTGGAACATTTTGCAGGAGGAACTAAAAGTTAATTTCCTATTTAATCTGCTCAATTGAAGACAGATCCAACATAAAGCTAAGAATTGCATAAAACGCCAAAATTCTGCTGATCTGTGTTCACTTCTCCTTCCTATGTAGAGCTGTGACTTTTAAGGTGAGTGGCAAATGCTATTTATTTTAACCAGAGAACACGGTTGAGTCATATCCCAAACACTGCTGGCCACAGCAGCTGAAACAAAATTTAAAAAATGTGTTTAAAATAAAAAATTAACCAGCCCATGCTTACACAGCTGGGGTAGAAACAAATATGAAACCAAATTCTTAGAATACAGTTCAGTCTTTGTTCTTGAAAAGAGATCACATTCTAGTCACAGCAAGTAGGTTTTTATTCTTAATTGAATTTACCATTGCTGTATCCCCTCCTCCATCCCATACCCTAACCTCCCTCAAACCCCTATTTTAATTAGTGCTTTTACAATTTAAAAGCTTAAGTATCGATTCAGGGAATCTCTACAAACCACTTGAGAATTATTTTATGGAATCTCTTATACAACAGTTTTCAGATCTTAATGAAGTCAGTCAGCTTTCTGATGCAGAAGAGCATTATGCGTTTTCTGGACCAAGGACAAGGGACATTATTAATTGATGACTGCTGTAATGTAATCCCATTCAAACAGGTGGTGGCTGGACTGGAACTACAGCATTCTTCCAGCTTTTTTGGAAAAAAAAAGATTTTCCACAACAGCAAAGAAAGTGGTAATGCTATTGTATCATAGAGCTCAAAATAATCGGAATACTGACAAAAAGACACAGACTCTTGTCTATGAGACAAGGGAGGGGCGTATTTTTGGCTGCAGGAAAAAACCAGCATACTCTGAAGATGCTGGAGAAAATAAAGACTGCTTGATTGTGAAGAAACATTCAGACTGAGGGAACATCACATCAGAAGTTACCTGCAATTCCTTCTGTTGGGAGAAAAGGCACTGACCTAATTCCCATGGAAACAATAGAGATTTCCATAAATGTTTTGGTTTGGACCCACACACATTTGTGTTGTGATAGGAACTGTATTAGAACCATTTACACAGGCTTTGCCTTTTTGCCATATTACTACCATCTTCCCAACTCATCCTGGAGCTAAGAAACTGCTGTCCCATTGCTCAAACTCCACAGCTGCTCTGGTGCAGTCTCTAGGGAGTGCTCAGGTTCTGTTTTTTACCTGCAGGGACTGCTGGCAGTAGTAGTGTTCAGGAAACACTAGGCCACAGGCAATGCTGGCACTCTGTTCAATTTGCAAACCAAAAAGACAAATCCCCCATTTTACAATTCAAAGCACCAGATAAACATCTACCAGTTGGATCATAAGGATTGTATATTAGTATTCATGAGCCTTGTGCTTTTCATCTACTTTGAAAACATTCACGAGGTCACAGCAGGCAAGTATCTCACATCAATTTTTATTATTATAAATACTATATTAGAACAGAAAGGATGGTGCTGCACATCCACTTCCTTCTGCTGCTATTTGGCATCTTCTTTCTTTGCTCCTGCTTCTATTTTCAGGGGTTCTGGAGCTGGACGATAGGCAGGAAATGCCTCCCACGGGCTATTCAGATCGAACTTCCGAAATTCCTGAGCTAGCTCCACAGGCTCTGCCACCACCCGTTTGACTTCATCATCATACCGCACCTGGAACAGCACAAAGGACACAGGCCAGTCATTTTCACCCTGCTCCTGCAGCATGATTGCTGTGCACGGTGACCCAGTAATGACCCAGACCATCCTCTGGGCAGACAACTCCTTCTTACCCATGGAAAAACCACAGGTCCACAGGCCTCTGCCTCAGCTTCAGTTCTCCTCATTACTGAACAAGAGCTCTCCAGATGCTACTGACATCTCTGGAGTATCCAAGAAAACCCTCCTCTTTGCTTTGGTACCATGTCCCTCAGGTGTCATGACTAAGCACTCAGAATTAGGAGCACCCACCCTAACAGTCTGCATGAAGTTCACATGCAATAACACGCTTAATTTGTCATTTGAGAAAGGAATTTCTCCTGAGTCATTGAAATAAGACAGCCCATTCTGGGCCTGCATGGCTGAGGACTACACTCATGAATCTTTATAATACTCAACACTCAACAAAGTGAAGTTCCAACTGAATCAAGAATGGTTGAGTCCTTTATCCTTCTAGACATCTCAGTTTTGCAGTGGAAACTTTAATCTTCCAGAAAACATGCTGAAAGCAGAAGCACCTTCTCTGACTGACATGTATCTTTGGTACACAGCACATAATATTTGCTCAATTTCTCCAGCCTTAGGCTGCTTTATTATGGATGATATTTTGTGTGATAATTCAAATTTCTATTCAGATTTATACAACTCCTCTTGTAAACAACTTGTATACTCCTCTTGTATACAACTCCTCCTGCTTGAAAAGCAATCACATCTTTGTACTGGAACTCAGAAAAGAGCATTGGAGAGACTTGGTAACTTTAGACATGACTGTATCTCCTACCTCCACATAACCAGAGAGTGGGAAGTCCTTCCGGAATGGATGGCCCTCAAACCCATAATCTGTGAGGATTCGCCTTAGATCAGGGTGGTTGGCAAAGAAAACACCATACATGTCCCAAACCTAAATGAAAGGGAGCCAAGTTAGTTGAATTGTATTTGAAAAAAATAAAAAACCTGCATGTATTATGCCCATAAAATTTAGTTACAGGCCTGGCTTTGTACAGTGCCAGCAAAACTGATGCAGGAATTCATTCAAAAGCAAATCAAACACCATTTTATCTCCTACTCTGAAAAGGCAGCCGGGGAAACACTTCTCTTTCTTCCAGAGGGCATTGGGCAATCACTTTAATTGGGAAAATACAGCCTCTGTCTGCAATGACTCTGTTCCCAAGCAAACCAGCACTCACCTCTCTTTCATACCAGTTTGCTGCCTTGTGCACAGGCACTGCTGAGTCCACAGGTGTCAGCTCATCCGTGTACGTCTTCACACGGATCCGGCTGTTGAACCGCAGGGATAAGAGGTTGTACACAATCTGAAACAGAGGAACAGGCAGAATTTATGGATCTCTTTGCAGTACACCACTGCCTAAGCAAAGCTACACAAGGACTATTCCAAATATTCTTCATGAGCAGGGTCACATTCAGCACTTCAGAGCTGGCCACTAAGAGACACTCCTATGACTGAGGTCCTAATAGCTTATCACTCTGGTCCTTAGAAGTGTGACAAAAGTTATGAGACTTAGAAATCATGACTGATGACAAAGAAGTAAAGAGAGATAGTAACTCTTAAAAGAGAGACTACTGGAGGGATGGAAACACTTGACAATGGTCTGTCTCAAATAAAATGGCCATCAATCACTCTTGCAATTACTATCAGTGGGAGAAAGCTAAGAAAAAATACAGTTAATTTTCAGCAAGCGAGTTGGATACCAGGGAACATCTCCAACTTCTATGGTGATGAAGTCTAGTACAAAGGCTGTTTATGAGGATCATTATAATCTCTGGAGACGAAATACATACAAGTAGACTGAAAAAACGATCCCAAAAATTTGTAAGGAATTTTAAAGCCTTGTTTGATCCTGCCTTGGTGACTGGAAAAGATTAATAAATTAGGGTCTATATTTCTGTTACCTCTATGCACTACCTTGATTTTTGGAAGAAAAATATTGAATTTTAAAAATACTCCACTTCTTCAGCAACTGGAGGCCTTTGACTTAAAGAATTCTATCTACAACTCTCAAAATTTTTTCTCACTGCCAGAAACCAATGAAAGTGGTCAGAGCTGTAACAGCATCCACAGCCATCAGCACTTGTGAAGCCCTCCAAGTACTGCACCTCTGAGCAGTTCCTACCTCAAAGCGGTACTGCCGAGACGGGACATCAACAGCAGTCAGGTCAGCCAAGGATTTGAACTGGGCATTGGTGTGATCACGAAGGAAGGTCAGGACAGGAATGATCCCATCTGGATGGATCAGAAGTTCCAGCTCATTGAAACAGGTCACCTGATGAAAACAGAACAGTGGAAAGGGCATGAGTACAAACACCAAGAGGACCGAACATGATGCTGATTTCAGCAGAACAGTCAAAGAGACGCAGCAGACACAAAATGGCAGCAGATCAAGGGGCTTAACAACAGCAGTACTATTCTCAGAATTCTGACCATTTTTCTTCCCCAGAGCAACTTCTCCAAACAGGTAACAAAAAAGTGGTGTGTTCACTGGATCCTGTCCTGCCACAAGAACAATTTCTTGAACAGCACCTACCTGTACTTGCTGGATATACTTGGGCAGAATCTCAGCCACGTACTCCCCAAAAGCACATAGCTGCTTGTGTTCTACTTCATTTTTTGGTCTGACAGTAGCTAAAGAGAAAAATAAAGTTTCCAAAATTATGACAGGGAATACAGAAAGCTACAGAAACAAGAAGTAGTAACTCCCTTTAACCAGTCTAGCTGTCTGTCAAGACTACACTATAGCAACATACTTGTGTTACACAAAAGGTGGAACTAGACACTTCGATAATAAAGAAAATTTGTGTCAGTGCTAAAATTTTGTCGACTCTAAAAAGCAGCACGAATTGTCCAACAAGATGATGGAGAAGTAAATAGCCAGATAAAAAAAGAGTGCAGCAGAGATGACAGAACAATGTGAACTTAGGAATTGCTTATGTCATTCAACCTAGGTCTAGAAAGGGCCTTGTTTTCTGGGTTTGCTGGATGTGCCGACATCTAGGCAAGCCCCTCATAATCAAAACACTCTAGGAACTCACATTGTTGGGGTGGGTTTTTCCGCTGTTACAACTAAAATCCTTTAATAGTCCGGGTAATGAGGGGCTCTGAAGCTGTTGCCCAGGCACAGCTTTGCACAGAAAAAGCTGGTTTGGCCCTCCATGTGAGAAAGGATGCAGACAGGAACCCAAAGCAAGCATGGGAACCCACGGCAAGCACGGTTACCAACACAGCCACTTTCCTGCTCAACGGGGGTTTTCGGGTGACCGGAACACCCCTTTCCCGACACGCTCACTACAGCGGTTCCACGGCCCAGGACCGCCCGTGGGGCGGTTCGGTGCCCTTCCGCCGGCTGGCAGCGGCACAACCGCACGCCTCGGGTCCCCTCCGTCCCCCGCGCCCAAAACGGCCCCGGACTTACGGCGAGTGTCCGCGGCGGAGCTCCCCGCCAGCCGGGCCCGTGCCGCCGCCGGTGCCGCGCCAGCTGCGGAGAGAAACGGACACGTCTCACCGATCACCGCCAACCGCCCGGCCCGGCACGGCCCGGCCCGGCACAGCCTCGGTACAGCCCCCGAGCCCCCGCGGCCTCACCTCGCAGCGCGGCCCGCGCCAGGCCCCGCGCCGCCGCCGCCCACATCCCGCCGGGACACGGACGGGCAAGGGCACGGGGCGGAAGCGGAAAGCGCCGCCGCCGCCGCGCTTCCCCCGGGGGCGGAAGCGCGCGAAGAGCTTCCCGGGGACGGCTCCGGGTCGGTGGGCGGAATCGGCGAGTGCCCGGCGGCGCCTGGCGCAGGGTGAGGGCCGGGAGCAGCCGCTGGGGCAGCCCGGGGCGGCGGCATGAAGGGAGGCGCCGCAGGTGGGTGCCGCGGGGAGCGGCGCGGCCGGGGGGAGCGGCGAGCGCCGGGAGGTGTGGGCGCGCAGGGCGGCGGACCCCGGCAGCCCCGGGCTGAGCCTGGCACGGCGTCAGCGCGGCCCCAGCGGGAATCTGCGTTTCTCCGGGGATCAGCCTCCCTCCCTGCCTTCTCCCCGCCCCGGACCGTGGGGTCGCTGTCAGTTGTGCTCAGCGGTTCCCCGGTCCCGGGCGCCGCCGTGGCGTCCGCGACCCTGTGAGGAGCAAGGAAAGAAGGAAGCTGGAGTACAAGTCCGATGGGAAGCGGCTGAGGGAGCTGTGTTAGTTTAGCCTAGGGAAAAGAAGGCTCAGAGATGACCTTATCACCCTCTCCAACTGCCTGAAAGGAGGGTGTAGCCAAGTGGGGGTTGGCCTCTTCTCCCAGGCAACCAGCGACAGGGCGAGAGAACACAGGCTTAAGCTGCAGCAGGCGAGGTTTAGGCTGGACATTAGGAAGACTTTCTTCACAGGAAGGATGATTAGGGACTGGAATGGACTGCCCAGGGAGGTGGTGGTGTTGCTGTCCCTGGAGGTGTTTCTGGAAAGACTGGATGTGGCACTCAGTGCCATGGTCTAGTTGACATGGTAGTGTTCGGCCATAGGTTGGCCTCGATGGTCTCAGAGGGCTTTCCAACTTAAAGTGATTCTGCGATTCTGTGAAGGAGATGTACTAAGGTATTGGTTAAACCACTGTCACTGATAGCTTGGCCTGTGGAGTGCATGGAGCATACTATTTGACTTTATGGGAAGTTAACTGTCCTGCATGCCTCTTTCTTTATAGCAGAGACACCATGGGTGCAAAGGGGAGCTTTGTCTGGGTGTCTGCAAGGAAGATGCGAGATTAACGTAGTCTTTAGCTGCTTCTTGGCATTTCTTTTGTGACTTGGCATTAGTCCTCTGGGAGTTGTGCAGGGCAGTGTGGTTAGCTGGTTCTGTCTTGCCAAGGGGGCAGAGTAGTTCATCTGTTCTTATCCTGGTGCTCTGTGTGGTCTCCTGCATTCTGGGCTGAAGCTCCTAAGCACCTTGACTGTAAGGATAAAGAGCTTTAACCGAAGTGGAAGCCAATTTGCAGGATAGGCTCATACTTCGTAAAGCTGGAAAAATAGTACTGACATGTTCTATGCTGACTGCAGTTCCTCTTACAGACTAATGGATAGATACTTTTCAGACAGACCAGAACTACTGTAAAATTGAGATAAGAGTATAATTAAGGCAGGCTATCACCAGAGATGAGATGGGCTTGTCCAGTCAATTATGGATGTAGACACTACTTCCCATGAATAGAATTTGAGCAAAGAATTTTGGAGCCCATCTGATCAAGCAGAATAATCTTGAAGAATTAAGAAAATGCATGTTTGACAAGATAAACCATGGAAGAGTAACTATGAATCTGTTGGATAAAATAATTACATCTTTGTGAAACGTACTTGAAATAATGTTCATTATTAATGGAAGAAATTTCTGATATCAGACATCATGGATGGTAGTTCAGTTATAAAAATGAGTTTAAAGTGAATGCAGGTAGGCAACTGTTCCTAGTGCTGTCAAGAGCCATGGTAAAAAAGAGCTCCTTGCTGTAGTAGTCCTTCTGTGTTTCAGAAGCTTTTCTGACCCACAAACTACAAACATCTGCAGTACCTACTAAGAGGTGTTTTGTTTTAAATTTTGTTCCCTTTCCATTTGAGAAGCAGTGACTAACGACATCTAACGTTGTTTTGCATGCTGAAGTTGACTGGCACATTACAAACAGCATAACCATCAGTTATCTCATTTGGTTAGCTTGAAGGACTGGTGGTTATGTCTGGCAGACATCTCATGCATCTTTTTGGTAAAAACAAGTTCACCTTGATACAGATTCATCATTGGACAGTAATTAATACCTCCTGATGATATGAACTGCTGCCTGTGCTTTCTTTTTAGTATGATATTGTAATCCTTTTCACATCTAGTCCAGCTATGCTGCTGCTGCTTTTTCTGGCTTTGCAAGTTTCCTAGGGCAGTTGCTGGACTTTCCACTTGAATTACTTGCTGCGTTTCTTTGTGTCAGTGAAATGAGTGGTGAAAAGATATGCGTGTTTCCCAGCCCTGCTGGGATGTGATGTTCACTGTACTGGAAGTTTGGTATATATTATAATTTTAATTATGCCAACTTCTCGTTTGCTGTTTGAGATTCTGGAGCTCAAGCACAAGTCTCTGGCTGTTTATGTTCAATCTAAAATATGCTGGGCTCTTACCAATATGTTTGATTTTTCCCTGTACCCTGAAGTACTGCATAATCTTGTTAGTGGTGAGAGAAAGCTGTATAATTATTGTGATTTTACAGATTGCTGGAGGTCTGATTTGTGCAGCACCATGGACTCATCAGAAGAGACTGGAGGCTCCTCTGCAGAAGAAAACTACTTTGTGAACTACACCTTCACCGACCGCTCCCACTCAGGCCGTGTGGCCCAGGGTATTATGAAATTATGCTTGGAGGATGAGCTCTTTGCTGATGTTACAATATCAGTGGAAGGCAAAGAATTCCAGCTGCACCGTTTGGTCCTCTCAGCTCAGAGCTGCTTTTTTCGTTCTATGTTCACTTCCAACCTAAAGGAGGCCCACAACCGGGTGATTGAGCTGCAGGATGTTAGTGAGAGTGTCTTTCAGCTCCTTGTGGACTATATTTACCATGGAACTGTAAAGCTGAGGGCAGAGGAGTTACAGGAAACCTATGAAGTGGCAGACATGTACCAGCTGACTGCCCTTTTTGAAGAGTGCTCCCGTTTTCTGGCCCGTACAGTGCAGGTTAGAAACTGTCTGCAGGTCATGTGGTTGGCAGATCAACACAGTGACATGGAGCTCTACACAGCTGCCAAACACTGTGCAAAGTCACATTTGTCTCAGCTGCAGGAGACAGAGGAGTTCCTACACCTGCCTCTCCGCCTGCTGACAGACATCCTTACAGGTAAGGAGTTCTGGAAACTACCTAGGATGTGGATGTAGAAAGAGAGTTTCAGAGTCTGGTCAAGGAGTGAATGAAATAGATAGAAAGATACAAACTTTCATAATCACTGTCTATTCAGAGAGTTAGCTAAGCAAGGCAGAACAAAACATTGTGGATACCTTTATCAGAAAAAGCCCCAAACTATTAATTGTTACCGGACATGAAACCTCTAAGCTACAGAAAAGGGACATACAGGATGCCGGAAATTCACAGCAGTTCCTGAGTCAACAGGTTAGAAGTGTAACACATTTTTTAAACACAACTTCCTACAATTTGCTGTAATTTTGTTTGCATTAAAAGTAAAACAAAGAAGCCTTACCAGAAATACACATTTTATGAAAGGCTTTTATATCCCTTTAGCTCATAATGATTAAACATAGTAATACAATAACTCAACATCTGTAAGAAGGCTTGAGCACATATTTTGGACTATTTTAGTGTTATTTACAATTGTATATAATTGTTAGGATTACTTAGGCACTCAACTGACTGAAATAGAGGCATTGTAACATCTTGAGTAATACAGAAATTGCTCTTCTTGTAAAGGTAATAGCCTTCCACAGTAATGGATGCCATGACTCAGAGTTGTAAAGGACATGTCAACACATAAATAACTTAGTCCAGTTTCCACCAATCTTTGAAGATCTGCTGCCCTAGTCGGTACAGTCAGTACTTGTTAGCTCTCCAGGATGCTGCAGTCACAGATCCATTCTTCTGCAGTTATGTATCATTGCTAGATGAAGCAAGAATGTAGAAGCAGCTCATACATCCAAATGTGCCTCTTTCATGCTTTTAATTATTCTTTGTAACTGAGTAAGTAACTAGACTTTGTGTGTCATATGTTTTATATGCAGTTGCAAAAATAAACCTATCATGACTGGCTTCTTTGGAACACTGGCAAATCCACCCATAAGACCTAAACTAGCCTTTAGAGTTGATGCTATGCATTTGAGAGTCTTCACAGATATTGCATTAAATTATCTCTATTGCATCTAAAGAAATTTGCAGTCAAGAACCTATTGAGTATATGTACTGATAGCTCAAAAACCATGATAAACTTAGAGTAATTTTGGTAACTGTCTAGCTAAAGTTTTTTAAGTAAGTTGCAAGTTCATTTAAAAAAACCTTTAAAATCATGAAATAAAACTGTAGAGGTCACCTCTAATTTCCTAGGAATTCCACATAAAAACCAGTTTTAGGACTATGGGCTTTAGCGCTTGTGGTCCTAAATTAAAACAATTACTCAGTATAACTTTTTTCCATGCATCATCTATTTTCATATGTAGAATCACATTACTCTGCATTTATGCCACAACTTAGCTCATAAAATGGATTGAAACCTGAAATACTTCCCTGCTGCTGGTAGGAAAAATTGTTTCATTTTGCCTTTCCTGCATCTTCATTCGGTTAATTGAGAATTAAATAGAGGAAACTTTTAGTGGCGAGGATTAATATTATTTTCATGAAATAGTAATTTATTAAGTTTATCTTCTGTTGCACTCTAGGACCAATTTCAAAACCTTTTTTTTTCCATTTAAACACTACATGTGATGGTTAGCTTATGGGAATCCTTTTAAACAGAGTTGAAAAACCTGCTTTTGTGCCACACTTTTTCTGCTCCCTTCCGCTATAGAGAAAAGCATTGGAATTTGTCTGGTGCCTTCAGCATCATTGAATTCAGAGTTTGTCTGAGAACAGACTACAAAATCAGAGAGTCTTCATAGGGAAGCTTCTCAATGAACACATGCATTATTGTTGGCTTTCAAACTGGAAGGAAATACCTAAAATCTTTTAGGTCATGTACTGATGATAATGATGCAAGACTTTGTGGCTAAACCAAAACTTGCAGTTATGTCTGGAAAGAGATTTAAATCTGATGCAGTCTGTGGAGTGTTTCCTACTGTCACACAGCTAAGAAAAGCTCTAGTAGCTCATTGGGGATTTCCAAATGTTAAGAGGATAGGAGCAACACCAGATGTTCAGTCATGAGGGTCAGCTGCCTGACAGTGCTCAGACACATTTTGTAGATGACTTTTGCTAGATAGGTTTCTAGGACCAGCCAGAAAGAAAGGAAGGTGCTGAGATTCTCAGTAACAGAATCTTCTTGCTTAAATGATTAAATAAGAAAGTACTTGTCATCGCCACACAGCATGTAAGTTCTTTCTCCTGTCCTCTTTCTCTTGGACATAGATTCCTGAATAGATTGCTGAAACTCATCCAAGGTGCTTAAGATCTGGCAGCTCTGTCTTCTTTGTAGTTACCCAAATTAATTTCATGTAGTTGGCTGGCTGGCAGTACTGATCATGCCTGACAAAATCTGTAAACACCTGTGTCTGTTTTTCTTCTCTAGAAAGTAGGGTTTGTGGTGAGAGTTGGGGGAGGCAGCTGCAGGAAAAGGATGTTTCTGAGTACATACACCTTTGTCTAGATACCATAAATGTCTTTCTGTCCCTGAACCACAGATGGCGTTCCATGTTCTCAGAATCCAACAGTTGCCATAGAAACCTGGATCAACTTCAACAAGGAGGAGCGAGCGGGCTTTTCAGAGACTCTGCGATCAAGTCTGAAGGTATAAAAAGACCTTATGTTCTGGAGCTGATGTAGCACTTGCTGGTTTCACACTACTCAGAGCAGAGTATTCTGCTCACAGGTGTGACTTGGAAGTCACAAAACACAAATGTCATAGAAAGTCATGGTGCTTGTGAGAGGATGCTTTCAGTGTCATAAATAGCATGCCCACTGACAGCTTTTTTTCATTTAACCTGAGGCTGCTTTCACTGGTGATTGGAGCAGTGCCACAAATAACTCATTTCACCTCAGTTCCAAATAAACTGTTCAGAAATCTATGTTTGGCATTCCTCTTGTAACAACTGTACTCCATCAGTGATGTAACTGGCCCTTACCTAAACCATGAACACTTGTGTTCCAGTGACATCTGTGGCTATTTTACTGTGTCAGATATGAATGGTATCTTGAAAAGGCTTTGAGGCTCTGAATCCTAAATGTTCTAGGGTGGCAGGACTTGGGAAGGAGGTTATACACCTCAGGCCCACAGGTGGGTCCTAAACTGAAAAATTCAGTCTTGAGCATTACTGATGTGTGAACAGATTTAATTCTGCTGACACACTTCTACTTTTGCTCAGGTGATTGGAGAAAATGTTCACATCTACCTGATTGGAAAGGAGTCATCACGTACGCATTCCCTCGCTGTCTCTCTGCACTGTGCTGACGATGACTCCATCAGTGTGAGTGGCCAGAACAGCCTGTGTCACCAGATCACCGCAGCCTGCAAGCACGGTAGCGACCTGTACGTCGTTGGTGGCTCCATTCCACGACGCATGTGGAAATGCAACAATGCAACTATAGATTGGGAATGGTGTGCTCCTCTGCCCCGTGACCGGCTCCAGCACACCCTCGTCTCCGTGCCAAGCAAGGATGCAATATATTCACTGGGGGGGAAAACTCTACAGGACACTCTCTCTAATGCTGTCATATATTACAGAGTACGAGACAACGTCTGGACAGAGACCAGCCAGTTGGAAGTGGCAGTCTCTGGAGCTGCAGGGGTGAACCTTAATGGTGTCATTTACCTGCTGGGTGGGGAGGAAAATGACTTAGACTTCTTCACCAAGCCCTCTCGGCTCATTCAGTGCTATGATACCAACACAGAGAAATGCCACGTGAAGCCATACGTACTGCCTTTCGCAGGGCGCATGCACGCTGCCGTGCACAAGGATGTGGTGTTCATTGTGGCCGAGGGGGATTCACTGCTCTGCTACAATCCCCTGCTGGATAGCTTCACTCGGCTATGCCTCCCAGATGCCTGGAGCTCAGTACCATCCCTCTGGAAAATTGCCAGCTGCAATGGCAGCATCTATGTCTTTCGTGACCGCTATAAAAAGGGCGATGCAAATACTTTTAAACTTAACCCAGCCACCTCTGTTGTAACAGTCACAAGTGGCATCAAAGTGCTGCTCACTAACCTGCAGTTTGTCCTAGCCTAAACAGGCCCAGTGATAGACAGACAGCAACAGTGTCTTGCTGTGCAGCTCGAAGACACCTACAACCCTCAGCACCAGTCCCAATTACTACAGGCTCACAACACCCAGTAAAGACCCCATCCTCTGTACCTGTGCAGAGGAAGTACAGGCTTTCTGACTGTGGGCCTATTCTTTTACATAGCACTATCAAAACCATATTGAACTGTTGTATCTTAGATTTCAGATGGACTAAATACTATTACTTTGATTCCTTGATGATAAGCTGCTTGTGTTTGAGGTCCAAATGGCTATTTTAGCCTGGAACCAATCCACCACTAAAAAATCCTGGGGCATATGGAGAACATTCTCCTTGGCCCAAACTGCTAGTTTTAACTGCCTAGGAGACTGTGTGTTGCTCTGTGTCAGTCACAGAGTTAGATGTGCACTGTGTCCCCCAGGGATGCCCCCATTTAAACATTCCTGTATCCTATTGCAGAAGGAGGGCTTGGCAGACAGATTCCAGAACTGACCCCAGGACCGTTAGGTTACATTCAGCACTTCTCCTAGACAAGTGGTAACCAACTGAGTACTTGCTTACTGCTCTGTCATCACCTAGTATAAAGAGGGAGGTCATTTTTAGAGCAATGGCTTCCTTTACTGTACAGGAAATCCCCACCTGTAATTATAACATAGTGTTGGTGAAAAGACAGAAATAAGACCACTTCCTCCTACCCCTCTCTGTTCGCACTGTAACCCTTTGGGTAAGAATCTGAATAAAGTCTCTACTGAGACAAAATATTTTGGTTTTTTCTCTTTGCTTCAAATACAAATATTTTTGAACTTCCTGTGGACTGCAGTTCTGCTCAGCATGGATGTGTGGAAAAGAACTATGGGGCTCCAAGAGATCTAGGATATTAGCCATAAGGAAAGAAAGCTTTAATGAAAGAACCCTATTTCCCTTTTACTATAAAACGTTCTTTATTGATAGTCAAGAACGAAAACACTTAAGCTTTTGTTAGATTGTAAAAACTTTTTTTATAGCAGCTGAGATGAGGATCTTGATAGTTCTTACTAAGTTATGCAGTTCTCTCAGTGATCATGTTCCTGTGAAATTTCTCCAGGACCTGGACTTGCTTGTGTCGAATGAGGATGTGAGGACGAATCTTGGCAATGGCCTCTATTGCTTCCTGAGGGCTCCAGTGATGCAGCTGAAAAGTCAGAAAACCAGCAAGTGAAAATCCATTCCATCTTTGCACCAGTTAATGGAACCCTCCTGCAGACTTATGAGGGCAATATGAGAGGTGCTAAAAAGCTTGCTGCTGCTTTGCCCCTTAGGTTTACTTGATGTTCTTCTCAGAGAGGCCTCCAAGTCACACATTCATGAAATGGCACCCTCAATTAAAAGAGGAATAGTTGCTGCCTGGGCCCTCCACTTTCCGTCTTGTTTGCTCTTCCTTCACGTTGAGAATAGTTTCCTGTCCCAGTCCCGCTAAACCAGAGCAAAAATGCAGCTTGCTTTTTAAAATAAAAAAAAAAAAACTCTACTGGTATTCCCATTGCATTTCAGCACTTAATGAGCAAATTTTCTCTTCAACACTAATGGAAAATTTTCCAGGGAACACTTAATAACACCACGAGAAGAATCCACAGGTGGGATTTTGTTCTTAGTACTGGCTTCCCCAGTTGGGTTGGTAGAGGAACTCAGAGAACAAGTCAGTTCTCTTGATCCTGAACTGTATTTATGAAAAAGCATAGGAAGGCTTATTACTTCAGTAAACCAAGGAGAAAATCCAAACAACAAAAACAGATCTTTAAATGCACAGTGAACCTACACTCATGAGTGACTTATTATTCCCACCTCAATCTGTTTCTCCACAGAAAGAATTAAGAAAAGCAGAATAATTCAAAATTTGCATTCAAAACGAGGCAAGTTTGAGGCCTATCTTAAAATGGGTGTCCAAGCTCTGTAAAATAATGGAGTATTAACTTGTATATGTT
This sequence comes from Rhabdornis inornatus, assembly GCA_013397075.1. Taxonomy (NCBI): domain Eukaryota; kingdom Metazoa; phylum Chordata; class Aves; order Passeriformes; family Rhabdornithidae; genus Rhabdornis; species Rhabdornis inornatus. The sequence goes on along the minus strand of VWZS01001621.1, from coordinate 1,327,093 downwards.
CAGAGGTTTCCTGAGAGTTAACTATAAAGGTTGTCTGCACTTTATTTCCACTTTTAAATGAAAATTAACCCCATTTAGTGGAGACTCCTGACCTGAATTAAGTATGCTGCCACCATGGTGGCACTGCGGGAGCGCCCTGCCTTGCAGTGCACATAGACGCTGTTACCGCAGGCTCGGTGTCTCAGGATGAACTCCACGCCCTTTTGCAGGTTTTCCAAGGTGGGCACTCCAGTTAGATCCACAGTGCTGAGACGAAGTTGCTCCACTCCCATTGCCGCCCATTCCTGTAACAGACAGTAGATTTGGACAGTGAACTTTTGGGTTGTTTTTTTTACTGAAAGAAACTCACAACCTGTTGAGACAGTTGAGAAATTCAGACAGGCTGTAAACAGACTTTGAATGTCAGTCCTTCAAATCAGATGCATGAAAACTTCAGTGCTGGTCATCAGAAGGTAGTAGTTAAAGAGGACTGAAAAAACGTGTTTCAGCTGAAGGAAAAGAGGGAGGCTGGGATCTCTTCCCAAGCCAAAGGCATAGTTGTATAGTGATGTACAGGGTTCCGTGCTCCCTCTCTTTCCCAGCCACTGCAGCTGCAGTTCACTCGCATGCTCACGTTTAACTGGTTTGTCGCGTAGTTTTCAAAGTCAGCTTAGGTAGGAGTAGTGCCATGTTTGCTGCCACAAAACTTGGCGGTCGCTGCCGGGATGACGGCAGGAGGCGGCTAAAGCCTCACCTGTTCCGGGACAGACAGCGACGGGCACAGCAATCCCGGGGCTCACCTGGGGGGAAAAACAGAGGAACCGGGTCTCGTAGTCCTCGGTGAGGGTGACCACGCCGCGCACGTTCTCCTCCGCCACCAGCTGCGGGCACAGGCACCGTCAGGGACCTCCGTTCCTCCCGGCCCGGCCCGCCCCGCTGCACCCGCCTTACCCTGCGGATGCGGCCCCGCAGCGGCAGCGCGCCGAGCAGCACGACCTCGTCGATGCGGTGGAACCAGGGCCGGCGGGACCCGGGCAGCTGCGCCCGCGCCACCGTGTACAGCAGCGACGGATAGAAGAGCAGCCGCGCCGCGCCGGCGCCCAGCGCCTCCACCACCCCCATGCGCGCCCGGTTCGCGCCGGGCCGGGCCGGGCCGGGCCGACGGGCGGGGGAACGCCGCGGAGGCGCGCACCGAGCGTCACCAGACGGGACACCCGCGGCGGGGGCGGGCGGG
>VWZS01001621.1:1231880-1325673 GCA_013397075.1 Rhabdornis inornatus | reverse complement strand
CGGGGGGGCTGCGGCGAGGCCGGGCGGACCCCGGGGCGGGGGAGCGGCCGCCCCGGGCTCGGCCGCCGCCAGCCTGCCGGGCGGGGCCCCCGGGCACTTAAAGGAACCTGGGGTGCGGGTGCTGTTGTCGGTACCGTGGAGGTCTGTCCGCTGGAGCAGTGAAATGTGTGCTGGTGCACCAGGGGGTGGAGGCGAGTCAGGCATACGAGAAGCACGAGCAGGGAAATTGGAGTTCAGCGCAGTGTGAGGATTTGCGGTCCTCAAGTATGAGAGGGCGTGACAGACACTGCTGGAATGAAGTAGGAAGAGAAATATAAAAACCAGGAGAGACGAAGCGTGAAATGGGTGATAAATACGTGAAGAAGCAGTAAAGGTTGGTAACAGCTTGCTTTTTTAGTAGGATTGTTACGAGAAGGAAGTTGAAATGCAACCTTAGAATACATTCCTTTAAATTCCTGAGGAACTGTGGCCCAGACATTTTCACCTTTAAGGCATAGGCATTCTCTTCTGCCAGAAGTTGTCGGGGAACATTTTTCAAGCATTGCAGCTTTCTTGTATGTCCTGCTTGAGTGTGGTCGTTGGGTGTGTTTCACCAATTCGCTGGATTTAGAAAAGTATTTGGTGGGGATTTATATCATGGAGCAGGCTTGACTTCTGTCTTACAAGACCTTGCGTTTTCTGACTATCTTGAATTTGTGTTTTTGTTTTTTGTGCATGTCTGTCCTTTCAGTCTTACTCTTTGTACCAATGATTACAAAAATCACTGAACTCTCTCCTAGTGTCTTTTGCTGTCTCTTCTATTGTTTTTCTCTAGGTTAGTTCGTCAGATAGATTTTACTGCACTGACTTGGCATTGCACATCCATAATAAACCTATCACCTTTTTATTCTTTTTTCCATTCCCGTAGGCTATGTTCTTGGGATCTCTGCATAATATGAGATACTGTATCTTTCTAGAGTTGTGTCTGGACCTAAGTCTTGAAGAAACAGCATTTTTGGAAATACTGCTGCTGTGGTAGATGTTTAAAATTATTCCATATGTCTTTAGACTGAGCTAGGAAATGTAAGGGTGGGTACAGCTTGCATCTAGCAGCTTAATATGTTCAGTTGCATTTCTGCTGATGAAGAGGCCCCAGGACAGGAGCACAAATGTTATATCTGCTCAGAAACATGGGTGCAAATGTATATGCTACTGAAATTCCTAAATAGGAATTTTTAAATATGGTGAGGTAATGAATTATTTTTTCTTTAGGTGCTTACTGTTCTCTTTCAGCCTGTGCTCACGTTCAAAATTATTGCTGATACTTATCTTGGGAAGGTGTGTGCTGTTCTGAGGAGTGTATTCACCCTTTCTGAATGATCATTCTTGCATGGCTGTGTTTTTTCTGGTTTTCCTTTCCCTGTCTTAAGTTTCTAATGTTGCATTGGGGAAAAATCAATGCTGGACCTTAACTGCTGGGTTACATGTTTCCCCTTTTGTATCTTTTTTTTTAATAGGTAACAAAATAATTGATGCAGATCTAGGACATTCTATTTACATGCAGATAAAGCAGGTACATGGCATCTGTAGAAAAGCAGACGACTGAAAAGTGACTGTTCTAAAGCCATGAACACTAAAACATGAAGATTTATGTGTTAGGTAGTTCTGTTTTGAAAGTAAATTATCTACAAAGCAAGAAGAACATGTCCATCTTTCACTATGGGAGATAGGCTAAAGGAATCCATGGTAGTACTACTGTGTACTTCTTACTTGTATCCATGTTTCTGCTAGGCCTCCAAAACTTGATGCACTTACAGATTATCTTTGCATGGTAGGTGAAGGTTCTTTTAGTTCCTCTGCTACAAGTAGGGGTTCTGAAAACACACTCCTCTTTTTGCTTCTCTAAAAGGGAAGGCAGGAAATGTGGCAGGATCATCGATATACAATAGTTGTCTGTCTCATTAATAATAAATCCATAGCTTGCCAAGTAACCTGTACATCAGTTGCAGAATCATGGGTTGAAACAAGATATGATGCTTTGAAATAAGGGAAATATTTATAATGTTGTGTAAATTTTCTTCTAATTCAGTTCAGTATCCTGAATTGGTTGTATTTCATAAAAGGTAGGTGGTTACATGATTTTTAAATATTTAGATTCACTTTGATTAAAGTAAGATTCTAACTGAAATACAGTGTCTGATTGAACTTATTGGGAAACTTTGTTGTGAACAGCTTGCTTCTTCATTATTTTTTGCCTATTTTTGTGAAATGTGGCTATTGATTATCAGTTACTGCGTCATCTGCCACAAATCTCTTCAGAATGCCCACTCTGATTTTTCTGCTAGTGCCTATTTTAGAGTAGGTGGGAAGTGAGACATTCTCATAGTTTTTGAGTGTTCTTGGTTGTTAGTCTTTAGCACTGAGATCTGTGAACCCACTGTTCTGGCTGTTGAACTGGAGACCGTTCTAAAGCAAATAAGAACGGTTTTCCAAGTCATAACGTGAGTTTGGTTACTGAGACAGCCACAATAATCAAATGGACTTAGATATATATTTCTGCTTTCTTATTTTTCAGTCTTGCCATGAATGTCTGAAATGTTTTATTTCAATCTGGGCATGTTTAGTATTGCTTGTCCTTCAAGACTATGTGCAGAGTTATTCAGTGCCTTGGTAACTGCCTTCAGGCAAGAAGATATGATTTTTATCCATTGATCAGGTATTTGGCAGGAGAAAAAAGTAGTATAGAAGAAGAGAAGTTAAAATATTTCAGTACTTATTAGAATGGGAATTGTAAATTGAGAAAAGTTGTCTAGGGCCTCTGACTATTTCTCAAAGTATCACAGCACAGGATCTTGAGTGGTGATCCTGTTACAAGATTTCTTGAGGCAAGAGAGATTATCTTGATTGGAAAAAGTAACAAGTAGTTTTACTGCCCTTCTACCAGTTATCAGAGATACTTGTTATACAAATAAATGCAAGATACCACATTTTCTGCTATAGTTCTCTACAGCCTATTTTAGAAAGATGCCAAGACACTTTGTGTTTGGGACATAAGAATGAAGAGAGAGAGCTTTAGCATACGCAAGAGGAGATTTCCCAAACATCAACTGAACATCATCTTGTTTGCACCTGATGTGAGACTCAAGCAAGAACTAAAATATATGTTGGGTCAAAGCTGCAGTGCCACTTAGTCTGCAAATGCTTTGCTGTAGGGAGGAATAGCTCACAAGTCTGAACGGTGATGGACAGAGCAGGCTTATTTGTGTGGCAGCAATAGAGTGCTGCAGTCATCATCCCAAGGAAGGGAAGTCATCCTTGACATCTTGAGTAGCTTCAAACTTCCAGCTCTTTTAGCTCTGTGCTAAAATCGCTAGCTGAATTCAGGATGAACAATGGGCAACTAGATGGCTGAACAGAAATCTTCAGTAGTTTCCAGCTCTTAGTGAAGAATTTCTGTCTAGATGATGCAGTTTGTCACAGCTGTATGTAAGTGAAATCCTTATGCCAGAAGAGGAATCCTTGTCCACAAGCTGTCTTGTCTGTCCCATGTGCACGTTACCCTTGTATCTTCAGTTTACTTATATATACTTATATTTCAGTATAGCATGGTCTTTTGTTTTTAGGAAAGGTGTGCTGGCTTACTGGCTGCTCTGTTAGAGGCAGAGTATTAGTGGCATAGTGATAAACTGCAAGTTTTGATAATGAGTCTTTACAGATTTAGAGTAGATTTATAACTGATTTAATGGCTTGGCCTGCAGTGGTAAAGTCCCAGGTAGATTTAAGATTGTGTAAACTGGCCTTAAAGCCATATCGCTCTGGGATTTTTACATTGGTTTGACTAGATTTCTTGTAATATAGCATGGAATAACTAGCTGGAGTATTGCTGAAATCCATGCAAATGAACAGGCAGTTTGGGTTCTTTGTCCTTCCCAGCAGCACACCTCAAGGAGATCCTGAGTGAGCATGTGGATGAGAGGATGGATGTTTGTTGAATATCTGGTGTCATGCTGGTGTGCTATCTGGCAGGCTTTCCTTTGCAGAGCATTTTTATTGCTTGCATGCTTTGTATTCTCTCAGAACTGAATGCTCTCCCAAGTCATATAAGAACGCAGATGACTTTTCCTTTAAATTAGAGTTTTTCAGGACCTTGTCTTCTTCTTTTCACCACTATCAAAACTGTTCTTTCACTTAGCTTTCACTACTGTCTGCAGGCTGTTTTGTATGGCACATTTGGCAAAAATAGTGTAGTTGTTATCCACTGGATTTCAGTATTTCACATGTCAGAGTAAAACTGTTGTCCTTCAAACATCTTATCACTTAAAATTCAGGCTTTCACTGAACCCATACATATTCTTTGCTATTTTTGTCCCAAACTATGCACTTCAAAAGATATTCCAATGCGGGCGTGCAATCCACAAATTTTTTAGACTCGATTGGAAAGGGAATATTCATGTCTGCTTTTTCCAAAGCAGAGGAGTTTGTAATTCAAATCAAGCACTTAGCAGACAATGTCCAAGTCTATATACAAGAACGATAGCATCTTTCTTAATATATGTAGAGATTTGCAGGATGGACACCAGGCATCTTATCTCTGCAAAATCTTACATGACAGAGTTTTGATAAATGTTTCTTCAGAAGGCAATGAAATATTGATCTTTCAGGAAGAGAGAATGTATTTTGAACATCACATCTAGCTTTTGCATTTTATGTAGGCACAATACAGTGAAAAAGTAATTCTCTAATTTGTAGTTTTGTATTTCAAAGCAGAGCACCGTCTGAAAATATTTTTTGCCTACTTACCCGTATTTCCTTTTTATTTGTCTTCAAAAATTTTCTGTTCTTCACTTAAAATTCTGAATTAAAAAATGCTTGGGATGACAAGTCAACTTAGTGATGAGTTGTATTTCTCCTTGGTTTATTGTTGGTTGTTTTTTCTTGCACGTGATTATTTGATGACTGTACAATGTGTAACACAATTGAGCACAAGTTGAAACAGTAAAAATTCCTGGCACAGTCCTAAGTGACATTAGAAGTGATACCTTTGAAAATATCAATATGCAAAATCTTCTTGGGAAAGAAAAAGGATTGTATATTTACTTCTCTAAAGCAGTTTTGACTGCTCAGAAATCCATGATTATATGCAAGATTATATGCATTGGAGACTTAGGAAAAGTTAAGTAGGGATATTCTGATATTTATGGACTAAAGCCACCCATGTTACAGTCTGGGTTATACATTCAGTGCCCGAATTTGATCACTATCAGAGACTGGCTGTAGGTGGTACTGTCTGTATTTCACAGTGTGAAAGCTGCTATGACATTAATTGTTTGATGTAGAATTTGCTTTGGAATTTCTTTGGGTTTAAAATTATTCTTCCATTTAATTCAAGTCTAAGTTTAATAGGCATTTCTTGGGGAGCAAGACTAGGACACATATTCTTGATCCTTTTCTGTAAGGAAAATAATTTAGGCTGTTCTTCGGTGTAGAGCTAATTCTGCATATGCTGTTGTCTTCCTGAATTTGCAGAGAGCCTTAACCACTACCACAGTAATGAGAAATTTGAAAAATTGGTTTTAATGCCAGCACTTTTGCATCTACTTGCACATGACATTAATGAAACTACCTGACTAGTGTGCTTCTCTGAATTCTGAGTTGGCTGCTGCATCCTGATATAGCTGGAAGTTGCAGCATCCACTTGGATGAAAGAACTTTTCTGATAGCTCCTGTAAGGTAGTTTGGTATCACCACATAAATGTGGGATACACCAAGGAGAAACAAGAGGCAGCGTGTGGAAATAAATCTCTTGTGAAAAATGCTGCTTTTTTATATAAATGAAGCTGCTTTTGGGTTTGCAAACTGTCTTACTTGTGTACTTAAAAAAAAAAGACAGACTGTGCCACTTCTTAGAAGTTTTTTTTCTATGAAGACCTAGGGATTTGGCTTTTCAATTACACTTACTCTGCTCTTTCTGTGCCAGAATGTGAATGGGGTGGGCAACTGCATAGTGCATTTCTTCTGTTTTTAAGAAGAATGCATAGGAAAAGGTTTAGTTAGTGTTTAAACACTAGCAGAAAGGACTTCAGGGAAAGCAGACAAGATATGGCAGGTCACCATAGTAATTAGTGTCAAGCAATGGGAAGGGTCATGCTTCCTGGTTTAGGACAATGCTCGAAAAGGGCGTAGGGTTTAAAAAGACTTCTGTAATTCAGTTTGGGCTGGAGGGGGGAGAAGGTCGAACCAAGAACTTAATATGTGAATGTGTGTGTCCAGAAGCAACAAGGAAGATTTTACTAGTTCAGTAGTTATTGAAAGGCTGGTGGATGTGGGGATTCCCTGGGAGGAAGATTTTTGTCTTGTTTCTGAGTTGCTGCCCAGATTTTGTTGGTGAATAGTGTTAGATGTTTGTGCATGATTAAGGTGGGCACAAGCAAAGTGGAGTTGGAACTCATTTCAAAACAGTAACTCCTTTAGGTTTGTACGCTTTAATTCTCTTCTTTCCTTGCACAGTGTGACAGTGAACGAGGGGGTGTGTGTGTGTAAAAGAACTTGTCTTAGCAATGGTCTCTTTCAGAGACCATGTATGGGTAAAGCAGTTCGGCTGGTTCAGCTCCTGCTCCTCCCTCTCAGGGATCTGAGCAGAATCTCTTCTGCTGGGAGGGTTGTTCCACTTTCTGCTTTCTATATTTGTCCAGCAGAGCACACTGGCTCACCAGGCAGTGTGGCTGGCCTGGTGGGCATTTGCTGAGCAGAATTGAGAGCCAGGGCTTACAGTCTCTATTATGTCTGTCTGTCTGTCTCTGCGTCTCTGGGGACAACTGGTGTTCCAAGTGAAGGGTGATCTGTTTGTGGATGTTGTCTTTTTTGTAAATGCAGTTCATCCAAATTTGGGAGTCTAAGGACTGGAAATAGGGGAGTTGTCTTGCAGGGACGGTTTGTAGTGGGTGGCAGTGGCATCAGAAAGACACAGATTTAACCTCCAAAAGAACTGTTGTCTTCTGGGATGAGGATTTAAAACTCTCTTCCTGCTTTGGGGAGTGATTAGCCAAGGCCTGTATCCTTCCATAAAAGGTCTGTTGTCACTGTCTGCCTTGAAGATTAATGAAAGCTAGATCCTGTCCTGGAAGATCTGAGTGCTGTCTTTGCTTGTTATGGGCAATGGGGATTAATGAGGAGCTAGACCCTGGCCTGCCTAGTTTGGAATCAGGAGTTGGTGTTCCAGGATGGGGCTTGTAGGAAATACCTTGTTAGGAAGGGCTGGAAACTTGCAGCTAAGACTTCCCTGACTGTGTGCTTGTGTAAACTTTGTATTAAACCCCTGCGTACATTGAGATGACTATTCACAATAACATTTTTAAATAGTAAATCAGATGAACAAATAGTGCAGAAAGTCTGTTAGCTGCTGCACTGTAGTAAACTGTTCATACAATCTTCTTTGAGTAGCAGAAAGGTGCTCAAAATAGTGGCAGGAATTGAATACACCATTAACTGTGGCAATAATTTTTTGAGAGGGAGAAAGAGGGCAGTTGTTTATAGGGTACTTCTTCTGAATTTTAAGGAATACTGTCCCTTTAAAAATTCTGCTGTCTTTTAAATATCTGTGCAAATAGGCATCAGCCTTTTGTTTCTGGAATTTGAAAGAGGAAAACATTGTTTCAGTTCTGAAATTGATTTTAGCAAGTCTGCCTTTGCTTTCCTACCACTGCAGTGTCTTCAGTGTATTTCCTCCTGAGAAAGCTGTGTGTCTCTTAAATTTAGAAAAAGCATGTTTGGAGGCAAATGGGTGGATCTCAGCTGCCTGGCAATGTCTGGATTGTAGTGATGTCTGCAGGCAGGGGCCTGTGATTGATGTGTGACAGAGGGTCATCTTCTTGAACTGACTGAACTCAAGCAACTTCGTTGTGTGGCTGTTTTCTGATCATTCATTGTTTAATGACGGGACACTGCAGTAGTTTTTTTCCATCTTCATGTGGGAAACTTATGGGATTTGGTGTAAATATGCAGCCTGTGGGATGTTAAGTTTGTTACCTGAAGTGTCTTGATACTTTGCCTAATTCTGGTATCTCTGCTAGAATTAGGTCCTCTGCCCACCTGTCTCCCAGTTTTCCGCTTGCTGACTCCCTAGCTGACAACCTTTCATTTGTATGAGCTACCAGTTAAAAGCAATTCTTGGTACTGCTTGAGGCCAGTGATTGGAGTTTTATGATTCCTCAGCTTTCAGGTGTTTTCTTGCAGCATACTCACCTTTTCCTCTGAGTAGTCTTGGAGCAGGAATATGATTAGGCAGTTTCAAAGGCCTCTTGGAAGTGCACTATTGCATGTTTAAAAATACTGCGTGTCTGTTCTGTGAAAGATGTCGTGATAAATGGATAGATCTCTGAATAAATAATAAATACGTGTGCACAAAGGGCATTTGAATAGTAGAATGGCACTGGGGAATTTGAATTGTACTATTTTGTTCGAGTCTTCCTAAAGGCAATATATGAGAAAGTGACATTGCTCAGAGCTAAGCCAAGCTGTCAAGATGGGAAATCTTGTTTGCAGTATATACTTTTGTGTTTAAGGGAGAATACCCAATAATCCATTTTATTTTGACTGTGTTACCCTGTCTGCAGAAAAGGTTTAATCAGGGTGGGAGACAAATGGAAAATTAACTTTTGTCTGATGTCCTTTGGAGGTACTGGAATTCCACAGGAAGGCATAATTTTTTATTTTCTTCTTGCCCCGCTGCCCTTGTTTGTTTTTTTTTTACAAAAGCAAGCCCTTTTAAAAAATACTATAATTATGCACTTGAATAATAAAGTTAGGTTAAGGGTGGACATATGGGAAGAGTACAGGAATTTTGAGTGAAGTCCAGTGTGCATTCAAATTAATGAAACTTAAAACTGCTATTGTGAAGTAATTACAGGTATTAAACTCCAGGAAGAATAAATGAAAGTTGGAAAACATTTACTTGTGATTTTAAGAAGTTAAACCACATTGTTTAATCAAAAATATGTAGTGACATGTCTCTAATATCTGAGGCAGTCCACTGACAAAGAATTGGAACTGTGAAGATTGTTGTCTGGAAGGATATGTATATAGTTCTTACAAGCATAGTATTTTCTTAACAGAAGCGGTGGAAGCCTTGTTTATCACTTGAGACCTTTTAAAAGGATCAATCAGTAGAGATTTAATTGTGTGAAATTCAAGACCTAAATCTGATGATCTAGTTCCATGAGTAATTTAAATGAGCATCTGCCAGTATTGCTCTGAAAGAGGCTTGTGCCATTTTTCATGTGTTTTTCCTTTACTTTGTGCTACCGAGAACATCTGTGTGGTTGTGCAGTGAATTGAATCTAGGAGCATGTCTGAGTTAAAACTATTGTTTTCCTGTTGGTGGTGGTGGACAAGATCACACCTTGACCATTTCCTTTCTCAGGCTTGTTACACAGAGGTGGGGATGGATAGCTGGTGAGGCAAGAGTTGCTCACTATTCTTTTGGCAAGGGCACCAGCTTAAACTGGATCTGTAGCAGGAATTCCTTTCTGTTCAATCTGTTCGTTTGTATTTCTTCCCTGTTTCTATTGAATGCTTATGGAGAGCTCATATCCAGTCTGCTCAGTTGTATAACCTGAAAATATTGAGAGTTGTTTGCCCGTGTTGCCTGCTGGGCAATATAATTTGGTTTTAGACAGGGAAATCCTAAATGTTGTCTTAATATACTTCTTAATGAATGCAGTATTTGGTACACGCTTTTTTAGTGTTTGATGCTACTCTACTGAGGGACTCTTGTTCATTTGGGAAGAAATTGGTAAGCTTTTCTGATATGAGGACAGAGAGAAAAATTAATTGCCACGCAGACTGTCACATGTAAGGTTTTGGAAGTGTAAGGTGCCTCCAGAGTCTAGGCACAGGTATGGAGAATCCAGAAAGACGTTTATTTTATATCTATTCGGCATGCTCATGAAGCCAATGCTGTATTATAGCATTTGTTTTTGCCATAAAGTTTATGGAGTCTCTTCCTACTAGCACTGGAAAGCTGCTAGCAGATGTCATACTGTGCCTTCCAGTAAAAGTGAATGGAAATGAACAGATGGATAAGTGTGTAAGAACATTTAAAAATACGTTCATAAGACTTCAAGCAAGTACTGACCCTCTAGTTCTTGGGAAAGTACATTGACACTCTTGATCCTTCTCTACCCATCCAGCTAAAATCCAATACCAAGTTATAGATCCAGCCTTGTACAGCAGGGGCAGTTTCCGAGGCCTTAGGAAGAGAGAGGAGCAAGCAGAGCTTGCTGTGCTGACCCAGGAATCACTGGAGATGAGCAACCTGGAGAGGGTGTGTCAGGGTCACAAATGGACCATGAGGGTGGTTTGTGAAGTAAAAGGCTGCTGATGCCAGTAGGAAAGGCATTCTGTTAGTTGTATTCAAATGTTCGTAACTACGAATGTAAACTTCTTCAGACAGAGGAAAGTTAATCTGAAGTGTGGCGTCACGTTTTGATTGGTAGTCACACAAAAATGGTGCTTAATGGCATGTATTCATGTAGTTTTCAGTAAATCATAAATGAATGCAGATTTTTTTTTTTAAATACAATTTTTCTGTATTATTTACAGTTGTGTGTTTCAGATACCCTATAAGAGGGGTGTAAATGTTGCAAAAAAGAAGTCAAAGTATATACAAATAATGCTACAAATGATGACAAATGAGAAACCTTCACAGATCTGGACTAGAAGCTTAGTGAGAGCTGCTTTGCAGTGAAATGGTTACATTTTATTAAATTTGTGTTTTAGAGCAAAAGTGGGACATCCTTAAGATGATGTTCCCACAGCAGTGCCAGCATTTGCCTCTGATGGAGAAATAGTATGAATTTTTTTTTAAAGCTTCAGCTCTATACACCCGATATTAAATCTCTTCAAGTGTTAATGAAAACTATTTGCTGTTAAAAGTGATTTGAATCAGTATTCATTGGTTATAATGGAGCAGTAACTCCAATTCTTTGCAGATGTAAATGAGTGTAATTTGTATCCATTTACTTCTGCAAAGGATTTACCGTGTGCCTGTTACAAAGTAAAGATAAAAATAATTGAGCATATTTTTACTCTTTGGTTTGCAGGCGTGGCAATGGCAGATTCTGCACAGTAGAATTCATGGCAAGTATTTGTCTATTATAAGCCAGTCAAGACACATACAAGCTTCAGGTAAATCAGTCTTTCTTAGTTGTGCTTCTCTGAAATAAAATATATATGTTTATACTTAAACATTTTGCAAATACAGAATTTCAGACCTACTCAGGATTTTGTATACAGTTCAATTCTGATCTTTCAAATTTGGGACACCTCAGAATTATTTTCTTCCTGAAGCTAGCAGTAGATGCTGGGAACAGCCGTACACACTGTGTCCTCCTTTGGCATTTTAGGTGTGGTAATACAGAATAGTGATTGCATTTGAGGATCTTTGTGGGGGACCTGCAATACATCTTTATTCTCTATTTGCTTTTCAGTCTATTCCCTTTTGTACAGAAGGTGTGTAAGTATCTTGAATTTTTAGCACAGAGCTCTGCAAGTTATGTCTGTCTAAACATTGCACAGGGGTGGTTTCCCCATTGAGATTTTTTTTATCTTGTCTTTAAAGATAGGTAAGTCGAAAGTGTTAGTGCTTGAATCTTGTGGCTTAGATGGATGAGGTTGTTAAAGTTCAGCTAAAGTTCAGTTGCTTCTAGGAGTAGGCTTAGTGGTTAAACTGAGAATATTGTTTGTGTTCACTAAATCTCAATCTTTTCCCCAAAAGAATATCAAACTCTGCTGTATGTGATAGGTCTTCCTGTGGCATGTAGAGTCTCCATAAAGCAAAACATGAATGCATGCTTTCTGGCCTTCATTCAAAAAGTAAATAAAATATTGCTTTAGTCTGTACCTTCTCTATTTGTAATTCCTGATATATTTTCTGAATCCCTTAATACCATAACCTGGAGAGAGATAGCAAGCTAGTATCTTTTGTTGGTGAGATTCCTTAAATTTTATTAACAGACAGGTGTTTTGTGGAAATTTTTTTTGTGAAGTTGTTTACAAGGTTTTCAGCTGACATGCAATTGTAATAATGAGATGATACTCCTGACTCTGATTAAATACATTTTGTCACTAGTTTTCAGATTATCTTTTCACAAAGAAGTAAGATTATTATTTCTTTGTATGTATTTGTCCATATTGTACAAATGGAAAGTCTTAGGACCAGAAAGTTACTATTCAGCCACATAGTTAGCAATAGAAGTTACGTCTTCTAAGCCCTGGTCCCATGTTTTCAACAGTAGATCACAGCATTGGTTTGTATTGTTAAATTGGGTCTTTGATACTTTCATTTTGGTTTGTAGGACTCAGTAATCAATCTTGGAGGTGTTTGGGCTGTAAATGCTGACTGGACATGGAACAGACATTGCAAATATGATCAACATCCCAAATCTTAAGTATTTTATCATGTCCTGGTTAGAGTAACTTGAAACATAATATTTTAAACGTTTTCTTGTCTTTTCGTCTTTATCTGCAGTGGTCCCAAAATGTTCACGTCTTCTGTTCTTCATTCTGTTCTTCCTGTTACATCTGAAGTTGAAAAAACTTAGATTCCTATAGTAGAACATACTGTCATGAGTAATTCAACTTGCTAACTGTGTAGTTTGTGTGCTACCCTGTATACCGTTTAGTATTTGTGCTGGCAGCACTGAGAAGAGCAGTGTTTGATAGCTCTGTCTGCCAAAATAAATTGAGCAGGCACAGTTACTGAGCTGTGGCCTCACACTGAACAAGTAGCTTGTGGTGCTGAGAGGTTTGGGTGGTGTAAAGATTGCAGTAGAAGGGCACGTCTCAGATAAAATAGTACATCTCCTTCTCTGGTAAGGTTTTTTTACCATAGGAGGAGGCTTGCTACAAAGTGACACTTTCTGTGGGTTGTGGCCTGAGCTGTGCAGTGATTGAAACTTCCTCTGGTTTGTGTAGCACTCTCATGATCAGTGTAGTGCACTTGCTCCGTAGCTCCTTGATGCATCGTTATCTCCCTCCTGTACTTCTTCCAAAGAAATAGTTCTTTCTCTATTTTTAAATTTTCATTATTGGTCACACAGAATTCCTAAAAGTATGTAGATCTGCAGTGAGTCCAGACTGAATGCTGATTTATGTGAAAGACTGTTGACACCAGGATGTATCTGAGGTTGAGCTGTGTGGTCTGTTTGATCTGTTGGCCTCTTTAATTGCCAATGGTAACCTTGACATCCCATAAACATTAGTTCCTGGAAAGTGTGATGAGAAATCAGAACTAACTGGTCTAGACAAAGTGCTGACTGTGACAGTAATTTCATTGATCAGAATCCATTAAACGATCTGGTATTCTCTTAGATGGTCCCAGGTGCTGGTGAGACAGAAGTTTTACCACTTAGTAGAAAAGCAGTATTAGTGGATTTATTTGGGCTCATACCCATTGTCTAGTACTTAGTGGGTAGAGCCATTTGTTTTCATTACCAGCTGCAGTTCTATTTATATTATATTGCATATCAAAAGTTGCAACTGTTTATCAGTGAGAGAATATTTTGTCACTTTTAGTTCTGGCAGGGCTGTTAAATCTAAGCGTTAAACCTTTGTTTTTCTGCATGGAGTACTCGGGTAGTGTCGGCAGTTCCTCCCAGTTTTGGGTAGTAGTTGAAAGTGACAGCTGTACTCAGCTGCAGCGCCTTAGTCAGGGGACAACTTCAGGAAAATTTTTGTAAATGCTGTGATGAGAGATTTGAATGCACCCCATTAATTGTTTTGCTGACTGCACTAAGAAGACTCATGCAGCTATGAAAACAGTTGGCTATGGGCATCAAATGCTGGCTGGGGAAAACCTGCTTTGCACAAGGTCTTACTGCCCCATCAGGTAATTACAGAAGTGACTATGCTGCACACGTGGCTAGCAGCACCTGGCTATATATATGTATATACCTTGGTCTGAGGGATCCAAAACTCAGTTTTTCCTGAGAAGAAACAGTTATCAGATTCTTTGGCCCTTGGGCCAGGATTGTCTGATGTGTAAACTGGGATAAATTATTCGGTGTATTTATGTTCTGCATGCAATTAAATAAACCATACTAAAACAATTTGTGATTTAAGTGTACTCTCCCAGGCTTTCTATGGATGGTTGTCAGATTTGCTGCTTGGTTGTTGAAGTTTTTATTGTCTTGGATTTTGCCTTTGATACAGTGAAGTGTATATTTTTTCCCAAAGGTATCCAAGAATTATGGGTTCCTCTGGCTGTGTTAGCTGCACTTTTGGTTTCTTTGAAGTTTTTTTAATTAATTCACTAGAGTGTTACAGTTGCACGTGCGAAGTGAAGATTTTCTTTTTAACATCAGAAAGTTGTTTATATAGATATTCTTAAGCATTCACAAGATCAAGTAGCTGTATATTAAATTTTTTTTCTGAAAGCTGATTATCAAAGGAGTATAACTTAGCATATAAGCAAAAAATTTGTTACATGTTGTTTTGAAGACATTAGAAGTTAGGCATTAAGAAGGTCTATTGGCAGGAATCTGAGGCCTTTTTTTGGCCTTAAACAAATATTTTGTAATTAAACTGCTGAAAAGCAGATGCATCTGGCTGAGGTGGAAGAAGTGTCTTAAGGTAACGTTTGCCTCAATCACTAATTGAAGCTTCATAATCCAGAATGTTGTTGTGAAACAGAACAAAAAAAATATGTAAAGTGTTCCATGAACCATAGTCAGTTTTTGAGTAATATTCTAGGAAAGTAAAATTCATAATTTTGAAAATACACATTTCAGGTAACTGTGTTCTGTTTGTCAGGATTCATGGACTGGGTTTTGTTTTCAACAAATACTACAAGAAAATTAATTTTGTTCTTCTGTTTGGGATTCTTTGCTCCTTTAGAAGCTTTAGTACTTTATTAAATAAATTGAACAAATAGGAAGAATTTAGAAGAATTGAAAATTCTCAAGAGATCTCCCTTTGAGAAAGAGGGCATGAGTACATGTGATAAATAAGTATATTACATGGTAAATTAGAGGATGTGGCTCTCTTATTCTCACTTACTAAAAAAAAATATAGAACAAAGGTTAAGTAGGGGCCTGCAAAGCAGTCAAAATATGGGAGCTCAGATAGCCTTGTATAATTCTTCTCTTCACTGGCAGATGCAGTTTTTAGTTTGGTGACTATAGATAAGTAGATAGGTTTGGCTATTCTGTAAAATACTGCTAGACTGACATGAGTGTAGTTCTGCAAAATAACCTGGGAGGAGGCAGAGAAGAAATTATTTCTGGGGGGGAAAAAGTCAAGAAACCTCACAAATAAAAAATCCCAGGTTTGTTTTTGAATACGGACAAGCTTGTGTTGAGAGTCTGTTACTGAGTTTGCAAAGAGAGAACTCTGAATCATGAAGTAGCATCCCCTATTTATGAAGTGCTAGTACAGAAAATACGTATGGTTCCTGGCTGATGATTTGTTTAAGATGTAGAAATACCATTTTTTCCTTGTGTTGTTCAATTCTATGCTTCTTAATTCAGTGCTTTTTGATACATTTTCATTTATGCGGTTCCCCTCTTCATTAGCGTTCCGCTCTGCAGGTTCATGGTCATCTGTTGGTGCTGCAGCTGTCAAAATAATGTCATATAGGAGTTTAGGATTGTGGCTGCTGCTGTTGGTAGCTGCTTCTGTTGTGACAGCCAAAAGGCCAGATAGGTGGAATAAGTTCACTGAACATTACTGGGAAGCTCTAAGACTTCTGTTTTCAGCAATGTTGTGTTTGTAGTCCGTTTTTGTGCACCCGTTCATTTACCCTGTGTATTTGAAATACACAGCTTTGACTCTACTGAGGGTTGTTACCACCTCATGATGACTTCTGTTATTAGAAATATGCTTCACTTTTCCAGTCCTCATTGCTTTACCAGGTGGAGTTCATGTGATGATTGTTATTATCTGATGTTAACTCTGGAGTCCTCAATGTGTGTTTTTCCTTATCTTTTAGAGTGAAGACTGGAACGGCTGGAGGGAGGTGTGTAGCTGCAGGTATGAACCAACTAAAGTTTTTATCCCTCACTTGTGTAGAAGAGCTTCCTTTCAAAGGTTTACAGAGATGTTGTTTCTACATTCAGTGATGAAAGCAGTCATTTTCCACTGCAGTGAGCAGTGCTCCCTGAACCTTAAACTCTGCAGTTTCCTGCCTTTGTACTGCCAGAGGGGGTTGGGAGTGCTAGCAGTTCAGGACTGTGAGTACTGAGTCAATAGACATCTTTAACTCCATCTGTAATTTAATAGTTTTAGAAGCATAACTGCAAAGTAGAAATGCATGTCTTTGTAGTAATTTCTGGACCAGAACAAATCTGCAGTATTCTGTAGTACATGAAACCTTAAAGGTGAGTATTAGTGGAACAACTCCTTCTGGGCTGGGACAAATTTGATTATGCACAGCAGAAGGGAAACACAGTCCAGTATGAAAATGCATGGAGTCAAATGTGAGAATCTTTTGGTGCAATTTAGTGCTAGAAGTCCAGTATGGGTATAGTTTCAAGTCACAGCTTAGACAGTTGCCCCTACTCAGTTTTCAGCTGAGAGTTTAGTGCTGTGTCCTTTGGTTCTGTTTGGTTCTCATGGTAGCTTGCATTATAGATGGAGTCAGCTTGACAACCCAGTAAAAAGCTCTTCTGTGATCTAGTTGTTTGTCTGGTTTAGGAAATTGGAATGATTTACTGTGTGGTCAGAGGAGTACAAAAGAACATATCAGACTGTTCATACTGTGTACCTCAGGAGTTTTGATTCACTTCTGAGACAATTGACCTGTAACTGCTGTGTTAAGTAACACTATCAGTATCACCACAACCAAAGTTTGGTGATTTTTGTTCTTCCAGGGAATCACCTCTGTTATGGCAGAAATGTTTAAGGTGTGCTTTGGTCTGTAGACAACCAGGGAGAATTGAGTTTTTGTATTGTCTTGAGGAAAGAGTTGCTTTCTGCTATGGACAGACATTTGCTAGAGTTTTCATAAATACATTGGGAAGGATTTAGTTATGTCCATATCAGAAAGAAAAACAAACTTGTCTTTAAAGTGCAGGATATCCTGTCTTTCCATATGTTACTCATCAGGGTAAAAAGATCTAAAGTTGGTTTAAGAAATCCAGGAACACCTTCATTTTGACCTCTGTGTTTGGAAGTACTGGTTTGAAGGTATTTGTCTCCAGGAATTGTGTGGGTTGCAAAACACTCAACTTCTATTCTAAAGACTGGTGCTCTGTACTTGGCGCTTCCTGCTCCTTTGCTGTCCATTAGGTCCATACAGAGGATTGGAAAGAGGGAATACGTTATGTTTGTGGCTTTTTAATGAAGAATTTGCATCTTTTGAGATAGACTGAACTGATTAGGCCTAGTTTCTCAAGCTCATGGGATTCTCTAATTGAAAAACCCCAGGTCCAGAATCAATATATTTGGATTACTTAAATAACAAAACGATCAGATTATTTAAATAGCAAGATAATTACCAAGTTTCTGGTAGATGAAAGTAAGTCAGTTTGATTCAGTGCAAGATCAGTGGTTTCTCATCTTAAGAGTGAAATAAAGTTGAATTCATCTGCCTAAACGTGAGTAAGAAAGGTGTCCAAATGGAAGAGGATGGAGTCTTTTCTTGAACATCTAATAATGGCATGTAAAATTGTTTCTATATGTCCCAGTATGAAATGCCTCATCATGATTAACTCTACAGAGTTAAATCAGAATAAAACTGATGGCATTCTGCTTCTGGTCTGGTACAGAGAATACAAAATGAGGAGGAGTCAGCTTTGCTTTGAGATAAGGAGTCAGTCCTACCTCTGTATTGACTCTTGTCATACACACATTTACCATGCTGAGACATGTCTTTGTTCAAATAAAATTTCTGCAGATATGAGCCTCTTCCGAAATGGACGTCTTTGGCACAGAGATAAAAATGAGCATTAAAGATTGTAG
Source organism: Rhabdornis inornatus (assembly GCA_013397075.1). Classification (NCBI taxonomy): domain Eukaryota; kingdom Metazoa; phylum Chordata; class Aves; order Passeriformes; family Rhabdornithidae; genus Rhabdornis; species Rhabdornis inornatus. The sequence goes on along the minus strand of VWZS01001621.1, from coordinate 1,307,739 downwards.
ATTGTCAAATGATAGTCATGGAATCTTAAAGGTTGGAGAAGACTCTTAAGATCACCGAGTTTAACCATTAGCCTAACACTGCCAAGTCTATCACTAAACCTGTCCCAAAGCACCACGTCTACACATTTTTTAAGTACCTCCAGGGGTGGAGATCTTAACACTTCTCTGGGCAGCCTGTTCCAATGCTTGACAACCCTTTCAGTGAAAAAATTATTCCTAATATCCAGTCTAAACTTCTTCTGGTGTGACTTGAGGCCATTTTGTCTGGTCTTGTTACCTGGGAGAAAAGACTGAACCCCACCTCAGAACAACCTCCTTTCAGGTAGTTGTAAAGAGAATAAGGTCTTCCTTCAGCCTCCTTTTCTTCAGTCTGAACAACCCCAGCTCATTCAAGTTCTTCCCATAAGACTTGTGCTCCAGACCCTTCACTAGCTTCGTTGCCCTTCTCTGGACATGCTCCAACCCCTCAGTGTCCTTCTTGTAGTGAGGGGCCTAAAACTGGACACAGCACTCAAGGTGTGCTTGGCCTTGCCAGTGCCAAGTGCAGGGGGACAATTACTGTCCTGGTCCTGCTGGCCACATTTTTCCTGGTACAGGCCAGGATGCCATTGGCCTCCTTGTCCACCTGAGCACTGCTGGCTTATGTTCAGCTGCTGTCAATCAACCTTCCCAGGTCCTTTTCTGCTGTGCAGCTTCCCAGCCCCACTTCCCCCAGCCTGTAGCATTACATGGGGTTGTTGTGACCCAAGGACAGGACCTGACACTGGGCCTTGTTGAGACACACACAGTTGGCCTCAGTCTATTGATCCAGCCTACCCTGATCCCTCTGCAGAGCCTTCCTGTCCTCTGGCAGATCAACACTCCCACACAACCTGGTGTTGCCTGCATACTTGCTGAGCATGCACTCGATCACTTTATTCAGATCATTGATAAAGAGATTAAACAGGACTGGCCCCAATATGAGTCCTGGGGATCACCAGTAGTGACTGACCATCAGCTGGATGTAAACTCCAGTCACCACCAGTCTCTGGGCCCAGCCATCCAGCCAGATTTTACCCAGCAAAGAGTACACCCATTCACATAATGAAAAGTCACTTTGTCCAGGAGGATGCTGTGGGAAACAGTGTCAAAAGTTTTATTGAAGTTCAGGTAGACACCATCAAAAGCCTTCTCCTCATCTACTCATCAAGTCACCTTGACATAGCAGGTCAGGTTGGTCAAGCAGGACCTGCCTTTCAGAAACCCCTGCTGTCTGGGCCTGACCCCCTGCTTGTTCTTTGCATTGTGTGATGGCACTCAGGATGATCTGCTCTATGACCTTCCCCATCCCAGAGGTCAGGCTCACAGGCCTGTGGTTCCCCAGATCCTCCTTTCAACCCTTCATGTAGATAGGGTGTAACATTTGCTAACTTCCAGCCAACTGGGACTATGCATCCAGATGGAGATTTTCCTTAGCCCTTTGTTTGCTGCTAATGCAGTTTGAAAAACATTTCTTGTTGTCTTTTATGGCAGTAGCCAAATTAAGTTCTAGTTGGGATTTGGCCCTTCTAATTTTCTCCTTGCATAAACTCAGGTCATCTTTATAGTCCTTCCAGGTTGCCTGCCCCTGTTCCAAAGGTGATACACTCTTTCGTTCCCTTACTCTGTTCCAGCTAAAGCTCTCTATTCAGCCAGCCTGGTCTTCTTCCTCGCTGGCTCATCTTTCAGCATGTAGGCCTGCTCCTGAGCCTTTAGGATTTCCTTCTTATGAAGCATGTCCAGCCTTCCTGGACTCCTTTGCCCCTCAGGACTGCCTCCCAAGGGACTCCATCAATCAGTCTTCTCCTCAGGCTAAAGTCTACCCTCCAGATATCCACGGCAGCAGTTCTGCTGGCATTACCTCCTTACTTCTCCAAGAATCAAAAACTATCATTTTGTGATTGTGATGCCCAAAACAGCTTCCAGCATCACCCACCAGTCCTTCCCTGTTCACAAATAGCAGGTCCAGTGGGATGCCTTCCCTGCTGGCTCGCTGTGTCAGGAAGCTGCCATCTACACACTCCAAGAACTCCCCAGACTGTTTCCTCTCTGCTGTGTTGTATTTCCAGCAAACATCTGGTAAGTTGAAGTCCTCCACAAGAACAAAGGCTGGCAATAGTGAGATTCATTGGTGTAGATGCACTTAGCTGGGCTGTCAATCCTGCTGCCTTTTCAGAAGAAGCTGTAATTCCTGCATGAAATTTAGAGGGCATTTTGGCTCTTCTGCTGTAAAACGTTAAATCTTCTTCAGTACTTCTAAAGCCATTTATAGTTTAGGAAAATAGATATAAATTTATTTGATGATAGAATTATTTGTTTGTTTGAAGGAACTGGATCAGAGTAGTATTCTTCATTCTTTCTGGGGCTTAGCTCTTCCTGAAGTTGAAACATACTACAGTATCTAATGGTTATTTAGACCTTATTAAAGAGTAAATGTTTAAATTGACATGGCTGTATTTTCTTAGTTGATTAGAAAAACTGAGATACATACATCATACTGATTCTCTTTTGATTCTAGAGATAGTTTTTCAGAAATATACTCTCTGGAACTTAGATTGTGGTCCTGAGTAGCTTAAAAGCAAGTTTTACAGATGGCTGCTTATCCAAAATAGGCAGCAGGAGTCCCAGCTTTGCTTAGGAGACAAAATAACAACTTTATCAATCTCATTTCTTCTGTACCAGGAGTGATCCTGGGACTTCTCTTGTTGCTTCTGTTTTTACCTTGCAATGTATGTGGTAGGTTGAACTGTTTGTCTTTTTGGAGATACCACATCCCACTTCCATTCCACTCTCCTCATGGACAGTGCTGGAGCTATACCAGTGTAGCCTCATGCCAAGGGGAAATGATGCCTAAGTTGGTGCTCAACATAAAAAATTATTGCAGCAATTACTACTTGAACTGCGTAATAGGCTCTCCTGGAGAGCCCTTGTCTAGGTTACATTTGAACTTTTCTTCAGATAACATGCAACAAAAAGCTTTCCTTTGGATGAAATGAGAGAGAAATAGTGACTTCTTGTAGTGTACTATCAACTGATTATTGTTTGTATCTGGTACTATTCATAAAAACAGTTTGAGATTAAAGGACTCCTCAAAATGGCTTGTGCAACTGTTCTGATGGCTGCAAAGGACGATGGAACTTGAGACTTGTTGCTTTTAGTCCGAAAGGTCTCTTGAAACTTAGAAGAAGAAAAAACAAGACTATCAGAAAATGTTTTAGATGTGTCTAACTGCTATTCTAAGACATTTCAGTAAGGAGAAGAATCATTTGTAGATTGTTCCTTTGAGTTAAGATACCATATTACATTTCTTGAGTAAAAAAAAAGTGACTCTGGCCAGTTCTTACTGTAAGGTTTTAGTTTACATGTGCACAAGATGCATTGCTTGCCATAAACTTAAAGGCATTTTTGATTCAGAGATTCTCCTCCTGCAGGTTAATAGAAATAATATAAAAATATAACAATCTTTGTACATGGTATTGTCTTGGAATTGTTTAGCTGGTTCTGGTGTTCCCCTTGGGTCCAATATGAGACTACACAGACTTCTCTGTGTAAATGTGGTTGCTTTGCCTGCTGTAATGCTTTATGACATGTTTGGCTTGAGGACAAGCAGCCTGTTGAGAGCTTTCCAAGAATGACTGGATTTCCAGGTCCTTACTAGAGGAATAACTTCTGGCTCTGTTTCAGAAGACTAAAATGTGTAGATGAGTCCTTAAAAGTCTGGTGAATATTGTAGAGATTGTAAAATGTTTTTTTCCAGTGTATCTTTTTGACTTAATTACAGGGCTGCAGATTCATGCCATACAGGAAAGGACAGGAAAATACAGGGATATCTGAAACCAGATTAATAGGTACTATGTTTATATTGACAAGGTAAAAAAGTTTAAACATATTTAAAGTTTTCTGTTCCACAGAATTGCTTGCAGGATTGTTTCTTACACAAAAAGATGGTCAGCTATTTTCATCTTAAAAACCAAAACAAGTGAACAAAACTCAGAGGCAACATTTAGGAGAGAGAAAGAGGACAAAGACTCTTAAATGGGATCTGTACCTTGCCTTCAGCACAAGATTGCTTGTAAGCATTATATTCTTATTCTCTTACAGTAAAGATTTGAGCATTGTAGTGCAAGTGTGATTTGTCCTCTGTATTTCTGTGTCTCAGGGTCTGAATTCAGTCAGTAAACAAAAAGAAAGAGTGCAAGGGGAAAACTCAAACTTTGCTGCTGCCTTAAACGTTCCATCCTGTCCCCTGTCCTTCCACAGAGTAGAAATGTGTGTCCTCTCTTCTGATACTCATTTCCTGCTTTGTCTCCTGTGTCATACATCTGCCTTCATTTCCTGTTACTATTGTTGTGACCAAGCCACTTTTCCTACTTTCTCAAGAAGTTTTTTCTGTTTGCAGTGCCAAAGTGTCTACAGGTCTTTCCAATCTCTGTTAGGTACTTAAGGTTTCTATGGTTTTTTTGTCTCTTGCAAAGTGCAAGCATTTTTATGTTCTGTTATGTGATTATAAAAATTCAAAATGCTTTTCAAAATCAAACTACTGGCATGTTTTCACATGTTAAAAAATAAAATTTTAAAGTGAAAGAATACCTTACCGTAGAGCTTAAACAGTAGCTGAAATAGACATTTTACATCTATTTACAAAAAAACTCTAAACAAAACCTAGAGGTGAGGATTAAGAGCTTTAATTTTTTTACTTGTCTCTGTTATTGTTGTCTTTAACATACTAGAACGAGGGGAAGAAACCTGTACGTGTCTGCTTTAAAAGCAATTGCCCTGGGATACATCGATGCTTTTTCCTAACATCAATTATTAATTGTAAAATATCTTGCAAAGAGGGTTAAGCATGTGATGTTTACTCCTGGTCTGTGATTTGAAAAAATTGATTTTTCTAGGCAACCTACATTAAGGCTTGTTGTTATCTCTTCTGCAGGTACTAGTGCTCTAAGGAGTTGTCCTGCATTAATTGCTTCAAATTCATTACTTGGTCTTTTAGCAGTTTGTTTGTTGATATGCTTCGTGTCTGGTACCTTTAATACAGTGTCTTTTTAGCCAGACCTTTGCTGTCTTCTTTGCATCACAGTAAGTGATGTCATGTGCCTTAGCTTTAAATTCACAACTACAATTTGCATTCACAACTCCCTCTGCATTCCTGTAGTCTGAAAAAGACACGGAAATCTGCAGAACAAACAAAATGGATCAGGGAAAGACAGAAATGTAACATAAATTTCAGATCACTGTTCTGAAGGTAACAACTGAGAACTTTAACTGCAAGATTAAAGTTAGCAAAAGAAAATATATTGCAATATAAGGAAAAGAAAACAATCCAGGTACCACTTCTTATATTTCTATGAAGATTAGCGTAAGCATGTAATGTATCACTGGGGAATGGGTATATGAAGGACATAATTAAACACCAAAAAGAAGAGTAAGTTTCTAGGAAACGGTCTTAATTTGAAGATTTGACTTACATATAGGCATATTTTATCCTTATTTCACTGTGCTAATGTAGTAGTCTACTCTCCTAGTGCTGCACAAGTACTCTCTTTGAAAACAGGGTGAGTACATACTGTGTGCCTTCGGAAAAATCCACATATACTAACTGAAGTTATCTGTCACTCTGTACATAGCACTGTAGCAGACTGAGATACTTGGAATTCTTTGGAGGTTTTTTTATGGAAAAAAAATTAAATAGATGCAGATTCTGGAGAGAATAGTTGGATATACCTCAAGGTAATGCTGTGAAAGCTATCAGCTTTCAACAATAGGGTAATATGAAATTTTATGGTCAGAGATGGGTGTTTTAGGTCCCTGTCAGGAAGTAGTCTCATGGCCAGGCTATTCCATTTTTCTCTCTTTGGTAATGCCTGTGCAAGCCTTTGTAGCATCATCACTGAAGCAGCATACACAGCTGCAGTGGGTCAAGCACTGGGTTAGCAACCTCATGCTGCTGTGTTAGCTGACAGCTGTGCACTAAGAAAGTAAAGCTCAGGGTAGCATCATGCAGCTGTTCTGTCCTAGAGAAGCAGATCATTGTCTGCAGGGCTGTGGGTTGCTCACATCACAGAACGCCAATACCCATGGCCCCATCAGGATATTCACAGCACAATCCTGCATTCCCTCTCAGGCAAGCAGATGAAGAAGCAATGTACAGAAGATGAGAGGAAAATTGAAGAAGTTTGTAGGCCGCTGCCTTAAACTTTGCAGACTTCATTCATGTGTTATAAGAGGGTCTTAAGACTGGTAATTCATCTTCTTCCAAGTTCTCATTAGATGTGCTGTCAATAGCAGTTACTGGCAGAGTAGGACCTAGTTGCAGTTTGGGGTGGGTTTGTTTTGACTTCTCAGGTTTGAACAGATGTTGTAACTTATTTCCTGGTAGATAAGCTCTCATACTGCAGAGCTACTGTCTGCCATTTGGTGTAAGTTGTCCTTGGGAGTGAGCCACATATTGAGTATATCACAGATTGAATTTGTTCATCAGTTATGTGGTGAAAGCAATTGCAAAGCATTTTAAAAAGAAGGGAAAGTGCATATAACTGATTACTGTCTTTGTTTTCACATTTCCTGAAATCCAGAGGTATGGGGTTTGGGTTTTTTGTTTGTTTGGTTTTTTTCTTTTACATAGTGTGGTTTGTTTTGTTCTAACACAAATGCATAGGCAAATTCCTGCTCTTTGGCATGTTCTAGGCCTCTCATTGCAATTCACAGAGGCTAATAACCTCTAGTGTTTGTTATCACCACGAAACTGACTCAGTGGTCTCTCAACCTCTCTGTTTGAAGCTCAGAACCTCCCCTGTTGTGGTTTGTCTGGTAGCCTCTCGTGGGTCTCTTCCAAGTACTTGTCTCTTCTTCCACTCATATAAGTTTGTTGCATCTGCATTATCCTGCCAAGGAGTTCCAGAAATGTACTAACCTGTGTGTGAAATACATCTTTTTTCTTTCTCAGAGGGGGAATGCTGTTGTATCAGTCATTAGGATCTTGCTTTCTTAGCTGTCATTTGAAAAGTTGGTTTGGAGATACAAGCTGCCTAAAGTAATAGCGACACGTGCCCTTTGGCAATTTGTGCAGTCACCTGCATTCACTTCACTGCTTGTTGTTTGAAGTAAAAGCAAGAGGGACACCTAGACTGTTCAGACCAGTTAATGTATGACAGTCAAAGCAGAACTATTTGGCGTCACCAGTTCCCGGAGGGAGCCTGCAAGAAAGATGGGAGACTGTTTACAAGGGCATGTAGTGACAGAACGAGTGAGAATGGCTTCAAACTGGAGTAGGTTTAGATCAGATGTTAGGAAAAAATTCTTTACTATTCGAGTGGTCGGGTACTCTAGTAGGTTGCTAAGAGAATTTGTGGATGTTCCATCCCTGGAGATGTTCAAGGCCAGGTTGGAGGCTCTGGTACAGTGAAAGGTGTTCCAGTCCATGGTAAGGGGTGTTGGAAATAACTGAGCTTTAAGGTCCGTTCCAACTCAAGCACATCTATGCTTCTGTAATAGTACGATTCCTTCTTGAAAACACTTGAATCCACCATTCATATTCAAATTAATTTGTCAGACCAATAAATGTGTCAAGGTATTAAGTTCCTAATGATTTAGCATTAAGTGAAGGGGAAGTGGAAACAGAACATTCAGCTCTTGATCTTTTCCCATGAATGTGCAAGTAGCTCTGATCTGTCTGTTGGCTGTGGTCTACACTATAAATAAACAGGGAAAAAGTCACTGAAGGATCTTGAGATATGTGGCATTTAGTCTAAGGAGGTACAACATATCCATAGGAATTTTTTAATTCTGCTTTTGGTAATAATTGACATATTTGTGTTAAGGGTCACCTCTAGTGTATGGGTTTATTGTATAGCAAACAGTATTCTCAGTCCTCTGTCCTCGAGGAAAGCATCACTTGCCTCATGGTTTGTCTGTGTCATGTCTGGAAATTGAAGAACTAGGGGAAGTTGCTTGGATTTTTGCACTGAGTTGGTACAAAGCTGGAAACAAAGCCTTCTCTTCTACCACAGCCTTCAATCCCTTGATTTCTCTCTGAAACATCATTTTCAAGCAATGGGTCTTTTGTGACCAGTTTAGTTCAGAACCTCTTTATCAAACAGGCTTACAGAGGTATAGGACTTTCTATACTGCTTTGGCCCCTCATAGTTGTGATATCAGTGGCTACAGAGAAGCAGTTAATTCAAACATTGTCTTCCATATCTATTTTCATATGAAGATTTTGTGCTGCATTTATTAATTTTGAATGGTAAAAAGTTGTGACTAAGGACATTGAGAACTACCAGACTGGACATATTCTGGGTTTTGATTTCTTTCTGATAATGCCTAGTACTATGTGCATTAGACAAATGGGTCTAAAATCTTTATTGATTAGGCTGTGTTTAAAGATGACATTACTTAGTTGTTCCTTCCTAATGTTTACTAGAAGGAGTAATTCTTATATGCAGTATTTTGAGACAGATAGCCCATGGGTTATCTGTTTAAAAAAAATAGTTGGAATTTTTATATATGTGCAGTAAATAAAAGTGGGAAAAAATATTCCTGCATACATCCAATTCTGTTCAAACCTTGTCAAGCTTTGACAGGATTACAAAAGTCATCACCACTAAACATTTGCCTATGAATTTAGTAAGAAGTGCTCCCTCTTAACAGCTTCAGTTTGCCTTTGCTAAACTCCTGTTTTACATCCGTGTACATAGGAAACTCCAACTGCTTTTTGAATTGTGGGGAAGGAGATTCTGTGTGAAGTGAATGTTGCATAGCAGGAAGAACAGATAAGCATATGTATTTGAGGAGGCCCATAAACAATTTGAGAGAAAAATGTACCTGTATGTGTTTCTTGTCTATCTTTTTATAAGCTTCATTGTTTAGAATTAATTAGAATAACAAATTTGTTTACTTTGGTGCAAAGTTTCATCTCCTTTTTCAAGAAAAAGAATTCCCTAACTTTTCAAAATAAATTTTTTATCATTTACTGTTACAATTTGTCTTTACTATCAAAGAAAGGTATGTTTAGCTGCTGTTTCATTTTTCTCTTTCTAAGAGTACTTAGGAAGAGAAAGCCTCATCCTGTGAGCCAGAAGGCTGGGTGACTTGCTGTTTCATCTGCTGGCAGAGAGCTGGGAGTCTTGGGGATTCTTTAGTCAGATGAAAGGTCCTAATTCATTCCTTTTGAGCTTTCGAAGAATTAATTGAAGTAGAAGCTACAGGACTTCATTCACAAGCCAGAGAAGTAGATTAAGAATGTATTGATGTACCTCAAAAATTTTTCCCCAGAAATATTTTTGAGTAAGGTAATGGGGAAGAAAGTTTATAGTAGGATCTATTTTTAGAATTAAGTGTGCTTACCTAATTGATAAAAATTCATCTGTGTATAGATCTTTTTTATCTGCTCTCACATAAATGTGTAAGAGGGAGCACCATGAAACTTCAGTATTTCCAAGATAAAGGCAGTTGTCTCCCCTTCCTATCCCTTTTCTCCACCTGGCAACTTCTACAAAAGTTCATATAAATAAAAATGCTTTTTAGTTAATTTAATCTGAATTGTAGGCAGCCCAAAAACTTCACGCATTTTGATGGTAAATTCAGTATTCTCAATGTGTCAGATTTGTGTGCCCACAGTGCATAACAGTCAAAGAGATTGGCAGAGGAAGAAACTGCAGTTTTGGCAACTAGGTAAGGGGCTTTTTGTACCCAGTGAGGCATGGGGAGACAGTTTGGATTTCAACACAGGCAGAAAACATTCTGACCACATGCTTACACGATCAACAATGAAGCAACAAAATATTGACAAGCAACTACTGTATTTCGATGCGTGTAACCTAGGGGTTATCAGTTTAAAAGCAAAACTGCAATTCAGCAGCACTGTAGGAATCTGGATATGCACAGATAATACAAGGGGAAGTTTATTCTAGGACCTGTCTCCTTCAGAGCTTCACAGTGTCTGATTTCCCCATAGCCTACATCCTTTCCCATAGCTTGCTCTCACCATGCCAGTAGTCCCTCAGCTTCAGATTTGTGTATGCTGTCTGAGTACAGAATATATAAAATAGAAGATGGTATTATCTTCAGCTTTCAGAGTTAATTCCTCATTAGAACTAGGCTTTCTTAGGAAAGAAAATATGATACAGGATATTTGGTTTTGTAGTGAATTTTTGGGATTCTTTTGCCCTAGGATGTGATGTAATTCTGTAAACTTAAAAGCAAAAAACTTTCAACATCTGTCCTCTGGAGTCTCTGAGGAGCACATATAATGACACATTTTGCAGCGTCATCTAGGGCTTCAGAAGTGTAAAAATTGAGATGTAATGTGTAGTATGCAGAAGTTTTTTAATGTTCATATTGTCAGATGAGCACCACATTTAAATGTGTAGCTACAGTCCATGGAGCTTGGAATTTCAGACATTGTTTCTATTATGCTTTGAATAGAAACAGTCAAAGAATGGATCTGGAAGCCGGCAGGAATTTGACATCTGAGCAAAAAAATAAGTGTGTTTAGCTCCCTTATTTTTCTTTCTTGGTGACAAATGGATAGGATGACTTGGTTTTTTCTGATTTTAAAGAAACACTTTTTCCTCATTAAATTCTTATTTCTGTGCATTAGTGAAATGCTATCTTTTTCTACTCTTTCTGATATTTTCACAAGCGAAGTCTGTAAGTCTTTTCATTTCACTAGCTCGAAGCCTTCAGCTAAGTAACACTAAACCAAACCCCATTTATACACTGTTTTGTCACTGAATTTGTTGTCATTACTTCAGAAGTATGGCACCCAGAGGCGCTGAGTCTTGGCTAACATATCTTCAGGTATTTATTCACCATTCTAGTATTGACTCTTCCCTTCCGACAAATTGTGCCTATAACGTTGCAGTTTTGTCTTAATGGGACAAGAAGATAGGACTTCGATTTTGAGAAGCAGAGAAATGGGGGAAAGGGTGGGCATAGGATCAAATCATAATGGTGTAGTGATTTTCTTCAGTAAACTAATCAATCTCAGTAACATTTTTAAAACCCATTTTCTAGACTATGTGTTGCCAGCATTGTCTTTCATCAAACCTGCTGTGGCAGGTGGGGCATTTACTGGCTGCTGGAAAAAGCTAAAGAGTGAAAAACCAGAAGGAATGAGTTCTGGTCTTCCTGGATAGGAATTTAGTGTTGGTCTGTAGATTCATGTCATCTAGGAATCACACCCTATAATATGTTGTTCTAATCATATAAATCTGAAAAGTTTTTCTCTGCAGTCTCATTTTAGACAAAAGCATGAAATGGGCTCTAGGATCAATTTAACATTTGAATATGATGAATATGATGGGCTTTACTCAACATGGCATTTTTCAAGTGGGAAGCTTGTAATATGTGTCTAAAGGTAGAGCAATTCAATTTACTGAAAGCTGAAAAATTGACCTGTGCTCCCTAATACCTATTGCATATTCTTAACAATGGTGCTTAGCAGATAGCTTACACCTTTTTCTTTAAAGAGAAAGCTTATTTGCATTTATCACATAGTAAGAGCATACATGAAGTAGTTACTGTTGAATATCTCATGTGAGAAAATTCATGTCCTCTCTTATTTTGCAGTTTATGCATATCTCTTTGTATTACAAGGCCTAGCTCCTTTTAATTAACCTAACTGCTGGCAAAAGATAGGAAATGTTCTCTTTTCAAATTTTTTTCCAGAGGTTGGAAACGTTATTTATGAAAAAAACGATTGACATACTGTAACTGTGCAAGTTTAAATAGAGCTGTGTATACTGGCCGGTCAGAATAACTGCAAGTACGTATTGCAGTCATTGACAGAGGAGAAAGACGTGATCACAGCTGCTCCAGCATGCAGTCCTTGATGCTCTGAGAGGTTATTTTGTGGTTATATCGACCATCTATAAGGGTTTCTGGTCTCATGTTAGACTCCAATTAACCATTCCTCCTGGAGTGCTCCAAAATACCCAGCTGCTTTTGCAGCACTCACTCCCCACAGTCAAATATTTCTGCATTTCACAGTGTATCCAGTTTTATCCAGATTTAATAAGAAGCCTGGATTGCATATATAAATGCATCTCACAGTTCCTTGATCAACGTGCTATATCTGTTTTAATGATGAAGCAGCTGAGGTGTTCTCATCAGTGTTCTCAAAGATTATAAAATGATTTTCAATAAATCACTGGGTTTTTTCCCTTTCTTGGTCATTTATAGACTCCATATATCTGGATTTTTAGACAAAGTATTGTCTCCAGAACAGTCTGTGATTTGCTTCTATAAAAGGAATTGGTTTTGATGATCTTGAATTACCAGATCTTCCTAGCTTTGATTTTTTTGGCAGGTTTGGAGAAAAATTGTAGTTGGCATTTTTTGCCATAGAGATTGAGAGTGTCAGTAGTAAAGCACAAGGTGAAGAGCGTGAAATCAGCTATTAAAAATATTTATGATGAAGGAATCTCTTAACTTCACACCTTAGTACTGCTGATTTGGAAAGTGCTTGTCTGAACTTCAAGGTCTTGGTCTGCCATTTTGGGAGACAAGGAGTTAGTTGGGGGTGGAAAGACTGGAGCTTGTATTCTTTCTGCTCTGTTACCCATTGCTATCTTCATGGATCTGACACTCTGTTTATCTGACAGTGCACTCAGTACTGCTTCGCCAGGGAAAATTGCACAAAACAAGCCTAGTGCATCAGCATTTTCATTGTGTATTAAGCTGAGCCTCCCTTCACATGGTCACATCCCCTTTTTAATCTGGGATTCCATGTCCCTTTCCCAGTCCAGCCTGTTTCTGTGGTGTCTATTGCTGGTCTCCCTGAATTTCTGTTTCTGTGGTTTGAGTGTTTTTTGTGTGGCTGAGAGTTAAGACCTGCAGGACTTTTGGAAGTGGTGTTGTTTAGGGGTTAGTACATTGATTTAGTGTTAGTAGTTTGTCATAGACTGAGGTGATGGCCGCGTTCAAGTTGGATTTCCTCCCAGAGATGATGGTGGACCATTGCTCCTTGAATGCAAGCCCTGTGTGAGTATTTCTCTTCATGTCTAAGTTATAGCTAAAATGAAAATTGGAATTGCTGTCTCAAGCACCTGCTGTCTGTTGGGACAGGGGGACAGGAAGGAGAGATAGGAGAGCCTGCAGTTCGTTTTCTTGAAGAAATCCTAATGGTCATGGAAGATTGATGTTGGTTTCTAGATGGGGGAAAAATGGTCTGATAATTGTGGCAATAAGGACTAAGGAGGAATAAAGTTGCTTGATTATGTTGTTTATAGTCTGCTACAGGTGCTGATATTATAAAATGGATTATTGAAATCAGTTGTGGGAAGAACCGTTTCTGTCATTAGACTCCAGACTAAACCTTTTAATTAGGAGTATAATATTCTGTGAATACTGTTGAGGTCATGTTAAGAGTTGCCCAGTTAACAGGAGCCATGTTGTGCTCTTGAAGCTACCCATGGAAGGCAGGGCAGAAAATTGTTATTGGAGAGTGTAAACAGTTTCCAATTGTTCTTAACGGAAATGAAAAGAGGTAGTTTACATCTTTGTAAAAGATACTGTTTCTGCTGGCTGTCTGGGGAGGTGCTGACCTTTTCTGAGTGGAAAGGTGGAGAGGATGAAAGGATTTATGATGATTCCATTCCCTTCCCTTCCCTTCTAGTAAGAAGCTTTGTTGCTTTTGAGGTCTGTTCATACAGGTGTAAAATTATGAGCTTTCCCTAACATCAGTTTTTCCTTAGGCTCTTAACCGCAGTGTATTGATGGGGAAAAGTACAGAACAGTACTGGGCTTGGATTTTTTTTTTTCTAATTCTTTTCCGGGAGGGGTGGGGAATACGATTTCAGATGGACAGTGAGAGGAATTCTGTTTACTGTCATGTGCAGTTAATAAGCCACTCAAATTATCTTCAAAGGAACAAAGCAGAGATGAAGAGAACTGACTACTCTGGAAGAAGACCACCTGTATTCTTCAACAAAGAGTTTGGGGGTGGGGGGAATAATTGTGTAGTTGCTGTTCCACTCCCCATGTCCTTTCTAGATTATGCAGAGATTGGTCAGCAATTTTAACCAACTAATCACTATAGCTACGATAGGATGTCGTTGCAGTCAGACTCCTGCAGGGAGAGGTGCTCTGCTGTACCAGGCTGGGAGTACTGATAACAGACATCACACTGCACCTGACAAATAATGAGGAGTGGGCAGTGTAGGACTTGTCACCTGGCTGGGTGGAGCATAACACAACTTTTGTTAAGAGTGCAAACTGCTCTTATGGCTAGACAGAATGCCTTGAACCTATTGAGGATTCCCATACTCAAAACTTTGATGTAGTCTAAGTGATTTTTTTTCTGTGTTAGAATCCTGACATTATTGAACCCGATTGAGTTTGACTAACTGGATTGTCCAATGCCAGCCTTTTCATGTACAATCTAAGCCTGTTTTTTTGCTGATTATCGTTGAAAGCTCCTTAGTTTCACAAAGAAGTATTGCCTGGTAAACCTTTTAAGAAACTTACCATTGGATCAGTTGATTCTATTTCTCTGTTTTAAGATGGCCCTTTACCTGGGGAAACAGTTACAATTAGTCACATTTAAAAAGGTTGTAATAACATTCTCTCATTTTCAGTGATTACTGATAACTTTGGTAGTTTGTAGGTAGACTGAGCTTATGTTCCTTACGATTCTGGTTTCTTCTGTAGAATTTTACATGGTTGCACTAGCGATATTTTTCAGTTATCTCAGCAGATTTATATCCTGAATCCCAGATGTTGACTTCATTATGGGAACAGAGTTTTAAACAGCTGTGTAAGAGTGTGTTTGGCTTCCAAGCACACAACTTGCCAGTGAATGTGAATGTACTTCAGTATGCATACTTGGGAATGTGCAAGAGTTTTTCTTTATATGTATATTTTCATCATACACATTTCTATATGTGTAGAAAATTATTTTTTCTTTAATTTTGCTTTAAGCATGCTTTCGTCTAGAATCTGTAGGAAGATATAAACCAGAAATTGTTTCTTGTTTTTTGTAGTTCAAAGAAAATGAATGGCACACTGGATCACCCAGACCAACCTGATTTAGATGCTATCAAAATGTTTGTGGGTCAAGTCCCACGGAGCTGGTGTGAGAAGGATCTAAGAGAACTTTTTGAACAGTATGGTGCTGTCTATGAAATCAATGTCTTGCGGGACAGGAGCCAAAACCCTCCTCAAAGCAAAGGTGAGAACTTCTGTACTTCTCTTGTGAGACTTGGGGTTTCAGCCACTTTCACATATTGCACTCTTAGCTGTGTGCTTATTCAAACAGCCCCGTAGGAACTCTGTGTGACCAGGTGTGCATGCAAGCCCAGACTTCATGAAGTCTTTAAGTATGTTTGCCTAATTATACTTGAACTGTGATCCAGTCATTAGCTGAGCTCAGAAAAAGCATAATTTGTTTTAGAGCTCCGCAGTAATGGAGATGCTTGAGGAGTATGGATTATAATTTCAAAGCAGAACATCCAATAATACTGTGTTGCTCCAGAATATCATTGTGATGCTGTGATATGACCAAAATGTTGCTGGATGGAACACAGTTTCAGAATAAATATGAAATTGGGGTTTTAGTTGTTCATGTTAATTGAATACTTGTAAACATTAAATCCTTACTAAATTTGGTGCCTGGATTTGCAATTCAGTTATATGCAATATTTCCTGTGAAGCTGGGTAGGGTTTTAGTACTAGGAAATAATTGAGTTTGAAAATGAATTAGTCAACAGATGTATCCAAGTATTTGTTTTAATGGTGTAGTAGTGGTGCTGGGTGAGTTCTAAACATATTCTATTTTATTACACTTGGAAATCTTTTTTTCAACTGTCACAAACAGTAGCACCTGCTTGTTTCAGTGCCTAACCTCTTCTACTTATCATACATTTTGTGTTGGAATGATTGAAGTGGGACTTAAGATTTCTGTACAGCGCTCTAAGATTGAGTGTTCTTGCCTGGCTAACATTTTGTTTCAATTGCAGGGTGCTGTTTTGTTACATTTTATACCCGTAAAGCTGCACTAGAAGCACAGAACGCTCTTCACAACATGAAGATCCTCCCAGGGGTAAGAGCAGAGCCCTGCTTTCTTCACAACTATGTCTTGTTTCTTTGAGCTCCAGCACTACTGAAGCACAAATGCATTATGTTGCCCTAAAATAATGTTGTAGAAGACTGTTCAAAAGATCAGTGTTATGAGATCGGTATAATAACAGATCTTACAGGAATTTTGGAATATTTAAAAGAATGATAAGGCAGTGAAGTGGGTAGGCATGGCTTTTATAATACTCTGAGGAGGAATGGTGGCATATAATTAGGAAAGCCTTTCTTCTTGGAATTTTTGTAGTGTTATATATGCACCTCTAGAGGCAATTTAAGCTATAATTTCTTTCTTTCACAATTCTTATGGAGTATATTTCATATAGTATGGAGTGGATGTATCTGGGATTAAATAAACTTTTTACATTTTAGATGCATCATCCTATCCAGATGAAACCGGCTGACAGTGAAAAGAGTAATGGTAAGCTTTACTAAAATCCCAGTTTGGTGTCATCATTTGTGCTAGTCAGGTAACTTGAGGATTTCCCTTTTGCTTAACAGCTTTTGATGAAGTCTTGAATTGGAGGCCTGTTTTTTTAAAAGAAAAAAAGTGAAAACAGAAGGGTATGTTTTCAACAATAGATAGTGTCAGTGATGTCTCTCAAATTCCATGACTCAGAGTATCTCCCCTGCTGCTGCTTGTGGTAGAACCATATTGTCAGTTAGGGAAACATCCAGTGAGTTCTTCTTTGTACTAAGGTGGTTTAAATCTTTGTTGGGGACATGGACAGTAGGATTGAGTGCACTCTCAGCGAGCTTATGGATGATGTCAAGCTGAGTGCTGTGGTTGATACCCTAGAGGCAAAGGAAGCCATCCAGAGGAGCCTTGATGGGCTGGAGAGGTGGGCCTGTGATGACCTCATGAAGTTCGGCAAGGCCAAGTCCTGCAAACATGGATACAGGCTGAGTGATGAGTGGATTGAGAGCAGCCCAGAAAGCCACTCATATCCTGGGCCACATCTAAGGGAGGGAGTAACAAGTTGAGGGGGTGATTCTCCCTCTCTGCTGTCATGACACCCCATCTGTTGTACTGCATCCAGCTCTGGAATCCCCAGCATAAGACATGGACTTGCTTGAGCATATTCAGGGACGGGCCATCAAGATAATCGGAGAGATGGACACCTCCTCTATGAGGACAGGCTGAGAGAGTTGGGATTGTTCCACCTGGAGAAGGGAAGGCTGCAGGGAGACCTTCTAGCAGCCTTCCAGTGCATGAAGGGAGCCTACAAGGAGGATGTGGAGGGATTGTTTATCTAGGAGTACAGTGTTAGCACAAGGGATAACAGTATTAAACTGAAAGAGATTTGGATTAGATTTTATGAAGAAATTCTTTACTGTAAGGATGGCGAGACACTGGAACACATTACCCAGAGGAACTGTGGGTGCCTGATCCTTGGAAGTGTTCAAGACCCGTCTGGATGGGGCTTTAAGCAGCCTGGTCTAGTGAGAGGAACTAGGTGATCTTTAAGGTCCTTTCCAAACCAAACTATTCTATGATTTTATGAAATCTAGAAATGCTTTTTCAAGTGTTTGTCCAATGTGAAGCAAGACCTGGTGCAGCTAGGCTGGGAGTCGAAAATACTTCTTGTAGCATACAAGAGAGGTTGAGAATTACCAGCAGTTCAGTAGAGAAGAAAAGCTTAATATTTCTGCACATAGGCCATTTCAGATGGATTAAGAACTGAGCACCTACCACTGGGTAAATGATCATTTAACCATGCATTTCCTTGTGAATTTATGTACATACATACATGTTCAAATATGTATGTATCTGTATTGCTGCAACCTAAGCAAAGAAAATGTTTAACATCTTGTAGTTTCAGCCTTGCTAGGCTTGGCTGAATTTTTTCTTCATTTGCAGTAGCTTGTGTTGCATCATGGAGAAGATAGTCCTAGTTTGAGAAAGCTTACCTCTTAATATAATTGAAAACAGAAGATGGAATGTATGGGTAACATACAGTAGGAGTAATTCCACCTGCAGATTCCTTGATGGGTATACAGACATGTTCCTATGTAAATATATCTAGAAAGGAGTCATTCTTTTGAAGTATTTTTGGGAGGAGAACAGAATTGGTTCTCTAAACTAAAACTGATCTTACATTACATACCAACACACATACAAATATCCTGGGAAAATAATGAAAAGTGAAAAAAGTATTCAGTGGAATTTTAGAATGGTAATTCTAAGGCTATTATTTAACTCTGAGTGTTAGTAAAAAGTGAAAGTGACAACAATAAATAAGAAAGCATTAATTATGAAAGTATTTGAGGTTGCCACCCAGACAAGGGATTCTGGATCTCTTGAACTAAAATGGACTGCTGAAAGGATTTGAAAGCAGCTTTCTGCTCTAAGACCAGAAAATTAATTGTGTATAACATTAAGATTTAACAGCCAGTTAAAGTTACGTCTGCTGGAATAGTTTGGAGTCTCTTTCCACCATCATAGAAGATTCAATAAATAAGTTGATTTCCCCTCACTGTAGCACTGAATAGGAGAAGACTTTATTGAAGCTTCAAAATGTGCTAACGCCTTCGTTATACTATGTTTTACATAGTGATGAATGTTGTATACCTTAACTGTTTTATATTTTCAAGTGATACTCTGAATAATTCACTTCATCCTTTAAAAGAAAGTGTTTCAGAGATGATTAGCATCCTTAAGTAAGTAAATCAAGAGTATAAAATTCTGCTCTGAGTTAAAATTTACCCTACTCACTTAAGTGACATTTAGCTGACATTAGTAACAACTAACTGAAAAGTTAAGAGAAATGTCTTTCTGAACCATTTATTTTAAAACAGTCTGCACACTGAAAGATATTTTTCAACTCTAATTTATCTAATAGCATCAGTTTTTAGAGCCAAGACACAGTACCACATAGTCCGTGGTTTGGTTTGAGGTGTTATTTTTGTGCTTTTGTTGCAGATCAGAATGGGCATATCACTAACAGAAGTAAAAGTGCTCTGTTTCAGCAACTGCTGTTGCTTCCACTGTTGAGAGAGGAGCATGAGGAAGCAGGCATATCTAAATTTAGGTTATTGACATGAGGCTAAAAAGAAGCTTTTTGAGTTCACTTGCTTGTTTATATGCAGTTAGGTATATGTTGGTAGTCTAAAGATAGAATGAGCAGAGGAAAGACAATGAAAATAGTCCAATAAACCACATTCAAGCCTTCTCTCACCTAGAACTGAACAGATACAGGGAAATGCTGAATCTGACATACCTTCTTCATTTTTTTTACATTCCTGTTGTTCACAGACTTCACAAGCTAAAATTAGTCAGCAAATCATAAACATAAAATCATGAAACAGACATCTGTCAGGTTCATTGAAGTACCTCATACACATCCTCTAAAAGTCACAATCCATTACTGGGAATCTGGATTTGATACGCCCATATCTAAATACAAGGGAAATAACTGCAGTTAGTGGAGAAGACCTAAGATTTAGTAAGCACGTATTTGCTGGTAATACTCTTTGTCTTTCAATTCCTTAGCAGTAGAAGATAGGAAGTTGTTTATTGGAATGATATCCAAGAAGTGCAATGAAAATGACATTCGAGTGATGTTCTCCCCCTTTGGGCAGATTGAAGAATGCAGGATATTACGGGGCCCGGATGGCCTGAGCCGAGGTAAGCAAAGCAAGAAGCTTCTCTGGCAGTTTGAGGATGCTGGATGCTGCCTTTTGCAACTCAACCTGGCATCTGAGCTTTTTCTGTGATTCCCACCTACACCCCCTCCCTGCCCTTGCATTTTCATTCCTGTATTCATGCCAGTAATTGTGGGGGTAGTGAATGACTTGATTCCTTTTTGTTCTTTCCCCAGGTTGTGCATTTGTGACTTTTACAACAAGAGCCATGGCACAAACAGCAATCAAAGCAATGCACCAAGCACAAACCATGGAGGTAAAACAAGTTAGTGGGTGTCAAGAGCAGATGTAATTTGTCAGGCAGTCACTATGGAGTTTCAGGGACTAGAGAGCAGAGAAAAGGACAAGTGCAGTTGGTGTTTCTTCACAAAAACTGCTCCTGGACCTTTGTCTCTGTTTTGCTCTATTTTTAGAGTTTGAGATAGAAACTTCATCTGCAGAGAAAATACCACAATACAAAATAGAGCTAAAAGCAAATAAGATTTTGAGCCTTTTGATGAAAGGTGCTGTTTGAGTATATAGATGTCTGTATATATGCTTAGAGAAGGAGGGGAATGCTTGCAGTGACTGGGTCTTAATTTAGTATTTTTGTGATTGCTGGGGATAGCAAGTATGTAATTGTTTGAATTGCTGTTTGCAGGGTTGCTCTTCTCCCATTGTTGTAAAATTTGCAGACACGCAGAAGGACAAAGAGCAGAAACGAATTGCTCAGCAACTTCAGCAACAAATGCAACAGATCAGTGCTGCCTCAATATGGGGAAACCTGGCTGGTCTCAACACTCTTGGACCCCAGTACTTAGCAGTGAGTTTCTGATTTGGGTTCTTTCCATCTCTTCAGGGATTGGAGTGTCTGACTGTCTTGCAGTGTTTAATATAGTCCTTTTTAGAAGGCTCCTGGTAGTTAGGAGCTGGGTTCTTAATCCCCATTTTGTAGATGAGAAACCTGAAATTGTGTTATGTTCTCTCATCTAGTTGGGATACTTTTATGGGAGGATTTCAGCCCCAGTAACAGTAGCCCTAATTGTTGAAACCTTGGGTTTTTCTCCTGCATTCTGTAGAATGTGCTTTTTCTTTATACAGTACTGCCTCAAAGTTTACCATGCAAATGCCCTTTTCTTGTCTATCTGATGACATAGTTCTTGTAATCCTTTATCACTTTCCTTTATTTCTGTCATGGTTTTCCAGTGAAACCTGGAACAGTACTTGGTGCTGTCCAAATAGAAAAGATGATCAGATTGGAAGCAGAGTAAATAAAACCCAAACAACAACCAAGCAAATAGAAGCAAACCCTACAGAATACAGAGAGAAGCTACTCTCTTTAGCAAAAATTATGTAACAGAGGGTAGACTGCAGTTTCATTTCAGTTGATTTTGCTGGGTCCCTAAAGGATGAACTTTTCAAAAACTGATGTGCTGTGACTCATGAGGGTTGCCAGAGTAGTTCTGACAACTGTATTCATGCAATATAAAGTCTGAGGAACAGAAAAGGAACATTTAATCTCATTCTTGGTACAGTGGAATGGGGCAATTCTCTTACTACTTTTTTAGTTTTGGTAGATTGTAATTTTTTTCAACAACAGCTAGTTAATGGAAGAAGGAATTGGAAATCTCTAAAAACCTTCTGAGTGTCTACTGTGCATAAGGAAAGTAGAGGAGATTTCCTCTCCTGGTGGCTCTTTGGTTTTGTTATGGCATTGCCATTTGTCCCATGCTGGCAGTGGCAGCTGTAAAGTCTGTTTTGAGGTAGCCTGTCCTTAGGGGTGGCAGTCCTGCCTTAGGTGCTTTGACTAGGAATTCTCTCTCACTTCTGATTCTACTGGTTTTGTCTTGGTGTGTTGGCCATAATTTTCCCTCAGCATTGCTGATGTTGAGTGAGGAAAGCATTGTGCTGTTGCTTTGGCTGCAGTGTGCTGCATGGGCTACAGGGAGCTTCACTGGTGGTGCTCTGGCTGTGTTAAACGGGGAATTCTCTTTATGCTTTGCTATGATGTGGTGCATGGGCTGCAGGAATTCATTTGTGACGGCGCTCTGGCTGTGGTGTGATGCAGTTTCTCCCAGAAGCAGAGCCAGCCCTTACTCTCACTCTTGTTTTGTTTTTTGGTGTAATGTCTAGCTTTATTTGCAGCTCCTTCAGCAGACAGCAGCTGCTTCATCTGGGAACCTGAACACACTGAGCAGCCTCCACCCAATGGGAGGTGAGTTTTCTTCCACCAGAAGACAAATTCAGTGCCAAACAAAAGAGAACATGGGTAGACAAAGTAGCCAAAAGGCTGTAGGCATTTTAATCTCATTTGAAATAACTAGTCTTGAGTTTGCCTACTCCTTTGAAATGACAGAACTGCTAAAAGTGTGGATGTTCCTTCTTAATCTTAGTTAACTATTGTCCCCAAGGTAAGTGGTGGTATCTCCCCAACCTCTGGCATTTAAAATTATCTTCCCATATGGGTAGTAAAAAGAATGCTCTCTTTATTTGTTTTCATCCAAATAGGTGCATATGTGAAGAACTGTGTTTTGAAATAGGCACTCACTAATGTACATGTTTTCAGTGATTCTGGATTTTTAGTTTTCCTATTTTCAGTGCATTTAAGAACAAAGCATTTAAGTTGGAAATACACTGTTGTTAAGAACGCAAGCTAGTGCTTCATTCAGATTCTTTTATTCTTTCATTTGAATTAGAGTTAATTATGCCATTACTATTAGGGAAAATCAGCTTCATAGATATGAGCCAAATTCCTTGCTGTGGACTGCTAGTCAGAATATTCACTGAGTATAGCAGTCCTGGGGCTGTAAATTGGTTGTCCCTTTTGTCTTCACACAGTTGGGAATAATAAAACACATGTTAGCAACTCCATTCACCACATTCTCTAAATTCTTCTGCTGGCACAGAATCTATAGTTTTGATTTTATTAAAGACTTAACTTTTCAAATTGCCTCCTGGAGTTTAATGGTAGTTTCTGATATTACATGCCTTTTCTGTGCAGAAGTTCCTCCAAAAGTGTCTTTGTAGATCTGACTTGTGTTGGATGCTGCACCCATTAGTGACAATTACAAGCATTTGCAAAGTGTTATATTTTCATTTGTAACAATTTTGATTTATACTAGAGGTTGATTCTAAATTCATCTTCCTGCATTGATTTCTTTCATGTTAGATCTCGTAAGAGCTCTTAGATCTATGACTCTTGCAAAAAGCAATTATTTTTAAAAAAAAGTTTCACTAATATCCTGTGTGAGGATGATCTATAATGGATTTTGTTATGCACATGGTCTTGCCTTTTCCTCCCTCTTGTGTCTGCTTAAAAACAAGATGTAATAAAGAAGAAAGTACAGCAGTAAGGACTGGGGCAGAGGGAAGGGCATAACTAGCTGAGATCGAAGTTTCCAGGGTAATTCTGTCTTCGCTATTTAAAATACAAAAACAAGCCTTAAAAATTGAGAAACCAGACATGTAAGTAGTATGTTACATGGTTATTCCAAATCTGTGATTCTCTACCAAAAAAGTTTTTGTTTTAAGGTCTTGATAGTATCTCAGCTGATCTCCTTTCTTGAAATTCATAGAAAGAAAAATTAAGTAGGTAATTAGATCCCAAACTATATCAGACTTTGTAGACAAAATTTAATCTCGACGCTGTTTGAAAGCAGATGGGAAAACAGTGTGATGACAAGAGGACAGGTGCAGTGTGCACATGACAAACTGCTTCAGTAAGGAACAAGCTGCTCTGTTCTTCATTAGCTCCAACACTTGCACTTTTAACCCTCTGTAGCACAACAAAAGCAAAATAGAAAACCTTCTGATTTTAACTTCATGCTTTTACGTTACAATGGAATCTTGAGAATCTAAATAAAGTCAGAATCCACTTGTTTTGGGAACTAAATTTACCAAAGAAAACAGATTCTGCCACAAACAGAAAATAATTGAAAAAGAGTTTAAAAAACCAAACAAACTATGCTAAAGGTATTAGAAGTACTTTAGAAAATAATTAGAAAATTTAGAAATAATTTAGAAAATAATTGTCACGTTCTTATGTTGTCTGTTTACATGCTTAAATTACAAAACTGAGGTTTTAATTATTTGAGATGTGTGCTTTGCTCCCAAGGTCTTACTAAGTATCCAAAAGATGAGATAGCACCTCTGCTTAGGATGTTGTGATGTTGTTAAATGAAGGATGATTGATTTAGGTTTTTTTTAAATTATGTTGGGAATAAGTATTAGGGATTGTCTGAAGTCAGCTAAAGAGAGGAGGAATTGTTAAAATAATCAAAGGTAGAGACAAAAAATGGAAAATAAGAGAAAAGTGAAGGGAGGCAGAATTGGAAGAATGGAGCTAGTCTACCAAAGGATGGTTAAAATACTGAAGGAGGAGATCCATTTTAATGGATCTTCTGGCAGAAAATGTGGGCAAAATATTGTCAGTACTGACCAAATGATTTCATTCAAAAACAGTGGCTCAAGATGAAGGTGAGTCAGATGAATAAATTGACCAGTAAAATTCATAAACACAGGGGTCCCTTTCTCCCTCTGCAGTATTCCGTGCTCTCTACGCACAACACGCCTGAGGTTTCCTGTTTTTCTTGCCAGTGTGTTTGACCAGCCTACACATACATTGGCTGATCCTGTGGTCACGAGTTGCCACTTAACAGTTGTCTCACGATTGACTGTTGCTTCTTGGCTGCCAGGGGGACCAAACAAAACATACTGATGCTCAGCTGGTGGTGGGTTGAAGCCATGACTTCGTGGCCTCTGTGGTGTGAGCCCTTTGTGAAAGAATTTTGTAGTTACTGCTGTCCCCATACAAAGAGTGTGGAGGGACCTGAGAGTGAGAGAAGTTATTGGCCTGGTGTCTTGGCAGGTTCTCTAGCTTGCACAGGAGCTCTCAGACCCTGACTTAACTCCTGTGCTTTTGTTGACTGGAGAGAACACTGCTTGAAAATTTCTGTACTTTGAAATCTCCATCTGGCATAATGACTACCTGGCCTTTTCCCGAATCACATCTATCTGGGCAAAGAAGAAGATTTTCAATTATAGCAAGGAGTTGCAATGTAGAAAAGATCGGTAGCTAGTACTAAGCCTGTTGCTTTTAAGCTCCTGGATGTGGTACACTTGGGTGATGGTGGCTCTGACAGGAGAACCTCGGCATTGTTCCCTGTGTTGCAGGACTGAATGCGATGCAGTTACAGAACCTGGCTGCGTTGGCAGCTGCAGCCAGTGCAGCTCAGAACACACCGAGTGGCACCGCTGCACTCACCTCCTCCAGCAGCCCCCTGAGTGTGCTCACCAGCTCAGGTAAGAGACTGCCCTGCTGGAGCCTGACATGCATTGCCCTGGCAGTCCTTTCAGGATAGATGTCACCTGTTTTGTCTGTCCCTTTTTGTCACTTTCATGTTGGTCTTTAATAGAGGAACAGTTTACTAATGGATTCACTGGCCTCTGTTTAGGGTAGATATCTTTGCCACCAGCAAAGGCTTTTTTACCTGCTGTGTCTCTTCCTCCAAATGTTCAGATTAATTTAGAGTAAAAAGAATTTTTGAGGTCATCATGAAGCAGAAAGGTAGGTGACCTCCTTCCAGTCATGTTATTGCAATCTCATTGCATATTTGGTTTATCTGTGATTTTAGGCAGGCACTGTGGTAAATACACCCTGTTCTCTCAACATGGAAACAGAAAATGTCTTTAGCATGAGGTAATGCATTCTGTGCACTAGAACAGTACAGTTTATATTCCATTAATGAAGACAAGGATATTATAATATCCTCATAAAAGTAGAATAAACAGACACCTAGAACTGTTCCTGCATAGTAGTTGTCTAGAATTTAGTGTATGGGTTGTACATAAAAATCAGTATCTTCCCTTTGCGTGGCATTTTTGTGTTTTGTTTGTTTTGGGTTGGGTTTTTTTAACTTTAGGTTATGTACCTTAACCAGAGATACTAGAATGTCCAAGTAGCGTTCTTTTGCTGCTTTATTGCTGAATGTGATCATTAAATGCAGTAAAAAGCTAAAAAATATTCAATTGTGCTTATGGCAGACATACCAAGTTTTTGTCACAAACAGGGATCTGTATTCCACTCAGTTATTTCTATCCTGTTTTGAGTTATTACTAAATCCTGGCATGAGAAGGGAGACCCTGTATTTTCAGGGTGTCAGTTTTCCAGCATCTCTGGCTTCTGTCTTATGGAGTTGACATCCTCACCTGTGATTGTAGGAGACCAAAGAGGGTTGGAGGGGAGGGGGTTTTAGACTTCCACAGGTAGATTTTGAATTGCGTAGGAGGACCAAGGAGCCGGGCTAAGAGATTGTAAAGAGATTACAAGGCAAAGCTGTTTAGAAAACCTTCTGTCACATGACTGGGAGTTAAACCATGGGTGCTTTGCACAGTTTTCTACTTAAAGAAATTCCCAAGAGAGAATTAATCCGAAGAGTGTTCTGTTGCAGGAGATCTTTTACACAAAAACTTTGTGGTCTGCAATCCTTAAAAGACTGAAATTTCAAAATTTATTTTGACTCACAGCTATGTATCCTATTCTATAATTAAAAAAACAAAAGAAAACAAACAAAAAACTGAAGAGTTCAGACGACAGAAGAGGTGCCTTCATAACCCACTAATGCTTTTTCGTCATAAAGGAAGCATGAAAGTGAAGATATCTGACAATTTCTCCTATTTTTCCTCATGCTTTGTCAGGCTGCAATTTGTCGTGACTGGCATTTATTGGCTCTCTTGTCTGATGACTGCAGCAAGTTTATTCTCTGTTTTGTTGAGGTGGAGAAGGGCTGGCAGGTTGTAAAGTTCAAATGTCAGATGTGCTAGAAAAAGCAAACAGCCCCTTCTCAGAAGCATGCAGTGAAAGGACAAGGGCAATGGACACAAGTGGCAGCAAAAATTCTGATTTGATAGAAAAGTAAAATTAATGGCAAGAGCAATCAAGCTCAGGAACAAGGTGCCAGAGGGGCTGTGAAAATCTCCATCATTTCAGAGACTGCAAATGCAATTGGAAAGGATCTTTCCAAATTCAGAGGTTAGGTCAGCTTTGAGCAGACTGTTAGACAGGATGATCCACTGAGGTCCCTTTCGAGTGAAGTTATGCTACTACTGAGTGATTCTTTGGAATTGGCTTCCCCTCTGTGAATTTTGGCTGTTCCACAAAATTATGCAGGTTCCTTTTTCCTTGATGAGAGATATACTTCAGGACTCTGTTCCATTTTTATTCATGCTCGTGGAGATGCCACAGGGTGGGAAGCAGCCCATTTTCCAATACTTTCTGTGCTGAAATAACCTTCTGATCATCAGTAATATCAATAAATGGATGTGTGGCAACAATTCAGTTATCGTGATGAGTCATTTGTATTTATATCCTATACAGATTTATCGGTTAACTCTTCACAGGCTTGTAACA
This sequence comes from Rhabdornis inornatus, assembly GCA_013397075.1. Lineage (NCBI taxonomy): Eukaryota > Metazoa > Chordata > Aves > Passeriformes > Rhabdornithidae > Rhabdornis > Rhabdornis inornatus. The sequence continues at coordinate 1,280,612 of VWZS01001621.1, read as the reverse complement.
TGAGACAGGCACTACTGTATTGCTCTTTAAACCTAATTTCAAGTACAATTTTAAAGAGTAAAGATTAGCTTTGTTCAAAAGAAATATAAAGTTTTGGAGGGCATGTTGACTATAGGTAGTCACTGACATAAAATTCTGAAACAGCTCTAATGCTTTTTGTTAGAGGTATAAATATGCTTCACCTTTTAAAACTACACTCAAACTGGGATTAGGGGAAGCCTCAATGTGTACAGACACATTCAATCCCAGGATCCTTCCTGTAATTATACAGCTTTTTAACTCTTTAGTCTTCAAGCAAGCTCTGTATTCACAGGCTGTTGGGCTGCACACATCTATCCCTCCTGAACCACACCCAGGCCTTGAAGAAACCCAGTATAAAGCAGTTCAGTGCCATGTGTTAGTAAGTGCCTGCCTTGTCTGAGGGACATATGGCAACATCTACTGTGATAACCTCTTAAACCTAACTGCAGATGAGATGACTAGCTCCTTGACTTCTCTCCATCTGTCATCCGAATGTTTACCTGATGTTTATTTGGACATCCCTGCTCAAATTGCATAATTGGTGGAAAAATCCAGACAGTCCTTCTGCATAGTTGCCTTCTTGATTTTCTTTCATCTACACTGATATCATTTGTATCTGGGGAGCCTGGAAGTCTACACAGTGCAGTCCGTGGACTATGGATGGGTTACATGTCAGAATGGTGGAACGCAGAGGCATTATGTATTGTTTTTCTGCTGCCTTCCTACCCTTTTCAGACAATTTTCTTTAGATAGTTCCCAGCACAGTTGTATGTCTTGATGTAGAATGGGATGAAGTTCAACATTGCTGAAGAATAGCTCTTGGAACTGGACAGTCTGCTGCTGTTATGTGGTCATTGTTGCAGAGACCATGGCCGTAAAATAATTCAAACTGCTAGCTTGTGAAAGGGACATCCAAGAAAATACTATAGAAGGTGTCTCAGGATAGGAGTGTATTGTCTGCCATCTTTTTGACTTGACTACCAATAAGAATTATCTGCTTCAGAGCAAAATAGAATGGTTGCAAATGCTGAGGTATGTTTCCATTTCTCTTCCTTCTAAAGGCAACTTCAAAGGTCCAACAAAGCTTAGATGATTTTCCTGGCCTTGATTTCTCTCTGGCAAAATTATTTTCAGAGCTAGCAGAGTACTTCTGGTTTTACTGGGACTAATTCAAGTACAGTTCAGTCAGATTCATCACCTGAATTTAACTTTTCTTCAGGTCTACATGGCTCAATTAGGACAGGCTAAACTGTTCTCTCAGTTTACCTACCTCCACAAGCTGTTACTTGATATCCTTGTCTAAGTTTCATTATCTTGCTAATAATATGTCTTTCAATATCTTTCTACAAAGCTGTTCTTTATTACATATTCAACTTTGCTGAAAACCTTCTTAAGTATTTTCAGCTACTTCTGTTAGAGTTAGCCTTTTTGACTAGATATAACTCAGTAGATAGATCTAAGAAAACATAACCTTAGCAGCAAGAAAAAGCCCCAACAATCCACAAAAAAACTGCACAGAAACGGTGTAAATAATTAAGGATGCAGTAAAGAACATAAATAAAACAATATTGATTTTCCATCTCCATTGCTTTGTTCTCTTTTTTGATCTAAAATACAACACAAGAAAAACAGAAATGCTGACTATAACAGTAACTCCTTCCCTATTATGAATAGCCTGAAAAATATAAGACTGACATAGGAGAAGGATATGATTACAGCCTACAAATATATTTGTGTTGTGATGAGGATGAATAGGGAAATAACAGTCATTAGATATTTCAAGAACAGAATTGCAGGATATCGGGTTAAGTTGTCACCTGATAATTTAAAAATAAAAAACAGATTTTTCTTAGCATAGTGCACGATTAAATTGCAGAAGTTGTGCCTTAGAACATAGTAGAGTCCAACAATTTGGTTTTCACATTGCACTGAAATTAATGAATGAAAGTTGTAACTATTAACGAGACATTGCCTTTGGCTGAAAAAATCCTAGATTCACAGATGGCTCTGTTGGTATGTAGGCTATACACAAGAAGCATTCCTTTGTAATTGCCCTGCATTTCTGCTCCATTGTTACTTATCTGCCTTTTGTCATCATCAGAAATGAGATGCTGTCTTCAATTCCTAGGTACATAGGATAAAGAAAATACAGACAAGTCTTCAGTTTTCTTGGCATTTTCAGTACTAAAACATTTCTTGTTTTGCCTGAAGAAATTTCTGACAAAGGAGCTAAACTAAAATAACTGTATGATCAGCTTTTTATAGTGATTTAACTTAATTTATTTAAAATCACAGCTTTTTAAAGTAGGGAAGGTATCCATTTTCTCTCTCACTTTGTTCTCTTCACGTTTTTTTCCCCTTAGCTTCTGCTATTTTATTTGGGATAGATTTGGAAGGGTTTTTAAGTGGTGTTCTCATCTGTCAAATATGGTGTCTTTTTGAATTATAAAGATCAGCAATGAAATGCTGCAGAAACAAGTGATATTCTAAAATCAAGGTAACTGTATCATTCTGAACTCTGGCTTTTATTCAGCCAGCTGTGCTAATTTTTCTGCCAGCTTGAGGGTTATACTGTAACTTGTTTTCTGTGTTTTCCCAACATTTAATATGGTACTGATAGTAAGATAGAAAGTGTCTCCTTTTCATCAGAGTAAGCATCTTAAAATAGTTTGGGACATTGTCTTTCAATTTTTGATTTATTAGGAGAGTTTGTCTTAACATGTACTAGAGGAGGTTTGTCATTACATTTGTTATTACAGAAAGTGGTATGAAGTGCAGCTCTCTGGTTCTCATGCAGCTTTGGTTAGATACAACTACTTTTCTTAGGGGGTTTTTAGGCTGTATTCCATTTAAATAGTTCCAATATCCCACCCCAGCAGAGACTTTGTGCCACAAACATGAAGTGGTAATTATGTAGTGTGTGTGTGAAACTGCTTAAAAGATGCTAACAATTCTTTTAAAAATTTTAATGGATATATGTAGCATAATTGAGAATCACAAAAACATGAGGAAAACTGAAAATGCTTCAAATTCAGTTCTTCTCTTACCTCCTTGGTCAAACCGATAAATTCCTCTTGCAAGCAGACTACAAGATGCCTTTACAGCATCACTCTTCAGTGTCTTTGAATTTTTAGCAGCCAGAAATATTTTCTAGTGCATCTTGTGCAGTAAATATAAACTTCTTGGTTAATAGCAATACAGATAGCTTTTCTTCTGCAGTAGTGCACAAAACTGTTAGAAAAACCACTGCTATATAATCATAAAATACTATGCATTTCTTATTTTATCATGTCCATAAATCTTCGTAGATTACCTCAATGTGAACTTCTTTTTCTTTTGACATACCAGCTTGGAAAACTTTTTTTCTTATGATTTTGATGTTGACTTCTATAGAGCTAACTCTGCCTGGTGTAGAATTTGGTGGGCCATGTAAGCTGTTACTGTTCTAGGTACTATATTGGTAGACTTCTCTTACTGAGTTGATACAGTTAAAGATGTTGCTGGAATGGAGGACAGACTACTTATTTTTGGATGTTCGTTTCAAGACATTTCTCAGTCCTGGCCCCAGCTGTGGCAGCAGGATTTTTAATAGAAAATTATTTAATGTGTCAAAATAATCTGGACGCGTGGTGTTCCTGTTCTGGCAGTATGGGAAAACCATATGTTCAGCCTTCTTTAATGTCCCTAGTATCTGTGTTGCAGGTCTTTTTCACCTTGAGTGACATTTCAAGGATATATGTTAATACATAGTAAGTGGCTCTTACTTTAGGCAACAGGAAACAGGGCATCACTGCTGGTTACCTTATGTTGAGATACAGGGTTTAGCCAACATTTCTAAAATGTCTCAATCTTATATGTCTTACACTTACTGACATTATTATTGCTACAAAGAGTAGATGTTATGATGAAGTTGAAATTTTTAAAAATGTTGGAAGGGCTTAGAACATATAAGCAGTATGATCAATCAAGTTGTGTGGGTTTGGGGTTTTTTTTTACATAAAGTATCCTGTGTTGCTGAATCTGTTCCTTACTAGGTTTTTCTTCTGGAGTAACTTAATGAAGAAGTTGGATTGGACTAAAAAAATATTAGTTGAAGTTTAATTGTTTTATTTTAATAGCAGGTTCCTCACCTAGTTCCAGTAGCAGCTCCTCTGTTAATCCAATGGCATCTCTTGGAGCATTGCAGACGCTGGCAGGTGCTACAGCAGGCCTCAACGTTAGCTCTTTAGCAGGTAAGTTATGTGTCGTGGTGGCTTGGGGGAATAGCTGATTATCATTCCTCAGCCTGTGATCGGTCTCTGAGGTGATTTTTTTCTGCTTCCTGCTTTTTGTAATCGTGCAGAGCCTTTAAAAGGTTATTGATCTGTCTCAGTGGAAGCACTCAGTCATCTTTTATTTCTTCTTTCTTATACAGGAATGGCAGCCTTAAATGGAGGACTTGGCAGTGGTGGTCTCTCAAATGGGACAGGCAGCACAATGGAAGCCCTCACACAGGCTTATTCTGGAATCCAGCAATATGCTGCTGCTGCACTGCCCACACTCTATAACCAGAGTCTCTTAACACAGCAGAGTATTGGTGCAGCAGGAAGTCAAAAAGAAGGTAGGCAGAAAGTTGTAGAAACAACTCGAGAGGGGTTTTCAAAAGGGCAAGCTTATCCCTTGCACCTACCTTACCTGCAGATTTTTTAGTTGATGTCATTTTTTAGAATCCAGGAGTTACTGAAGATAAAAAAGGTCTGTGGGATCTTTCTACTAAGGGCTGCCCAAAGTAGATTTTATACAGGATGTTTCTCATGGGGTTTGTTTCATCTTAAGTGCTTCCTTAATCATACTCCTGCATGTTGTCAGAGGGAAGGAGAATATGAGTCTACAGCCTGATACATCCCACTGTCAGAGAATCAGATGTGGTTTTATTAATTTTGTTTTCTGGGTCCTTCACCTCTTCCAACAGCTACTTATACCAGTCTTTTCACTCTTCAGATTCAGGTTAAATTTAATATGTAGTGTAAAGTAATGTAGCATGCAGGAGTAAGTTTTCAGCAGAATGTAGCATGTTTAGAAGAGAATCTTCAGATTGTGAACAATGTGATTTTTTGTATTTTGTTTGGAAATTTACTTAGTTGCTTTGGGACCACAAGTTTTGGATAACCATTTTTTGTTCAGTCAACATTTAGCACTCAAACTTACTGTTCAGCTGTCATTACAGCAAATGTCTGTGAACCAGTTTTGGCACAATGTGTAAAGTACAAACAAAAGTGGACAGAAAGAGCTAGAATTATTTGGGTGATCAGTCCCAGCAAAGGGTCATGCTCATTTATTCTGCAATCAAGTGCTCTGCAGTACTGTGAATAGCAGTTTCATTGTTTTATCTAGAAAATTTGTCTTGACTGGCTCTTCCACCTTTTTTTGTGCAATGGGTATGTGGTATCTATGCTCTTTCTGAATTTATTTTCCTACTTGTTTGAAGGTCCAGAAGGAGCCAATCTGTTTATCTACCATCTTCCCCAGGAGTTTGGGGATCAGGATCTGCTGCAGATGTTCATGCCATTTGGAAATGTCGTCTCTGCCAAGGTTTTCATTGACAAGCAGACCAATCTTAGCAAGTGTTTTGGTATGTTGGATCTATAGCTTCCTTACAAGGGGAAAGAGTGAGGCAGATTTCTCTCTGGTGACCAATGACAAGACCTGAGATAAAGGCCTGAAGCTGAGTTAGGGGAGGTTTAGGTTGGATAATAGGAAAAGATTTTTCACCCAGAGGGTGCATGGGCACTGGAACAGGCTCCCCAGGGAAGTGGTCACAGCATCAGCCTGACAGAGTTCAAGAAGTGCTTGGAAAGTGCTCTCAGACAAACATTGTAATTCTCATGGTGTTCTGTGCAGGGACTTCAGTGATATTTGTGGATCCATTTCAACTCAAGAAATTTTGTCATTCTATAAATCATTATCTGTAAAAAGGTGGCTTTTATGGTAATCTTTTTTTCAGTATATTGTCTATTCTAGCTGTTAAGTAAGTAGGGAATCTCTATATATTCCTAAAAAATAAATAAACTAAACACTTCCAGCAATAAGCTGTTTTTTCCTGATTTTCAGTGTGACTTTTTGCTTTTCAGAATTTCATACTATTGTGCCCTATTATAGTGTTCTGGCCCTAGCTAATTCTCCTTGAGATTAATTCGGTTGGTTAAAGCACAGTGCTAATAATGCCAAGGTTGTGGGTTCAATCCCCTTATGGGCCATTCACTTAGGAGTTGGATTCCTTGATTTTTGTGGATCCCTTCTAACTCAGAAAGTTCTGTGATAATTATTTGTGTTTGCAGACTGTAATCCTGAGATAGTGCTTCCTCTTGCCTCTTCCCATCTTTTCAATAATTTCAATAATAATATGTATATATTATTTAGTACATTAGGATTATGAATTTTTCCTATTAATATTTTTATAAATAACTACTGTGGGTACCATATTGCATTTTTGTAGTGCCATAAGCTCTTGTGACTGTTTTGACAGATGGAAATTTCTTGTGATGGGAGAGGAGAGGTGAACCTTTCTCTATGGTTTTGATAGCTTTGTGTCTACATAAAATCCTGAATTTTTTGCTATTTCAGCCAAAAGATGTGGACAATCTGATGCTTTGTGAGAACACAGAAATATGCTGATCATTCAGCTATAACACCTACATATTATGGACACATAGCCATGGACTGGAGTGGGAGTTATTCTCACTCCAGACATTGAGTGGAGTTGTTTAAAATAGGCTCCTTCAAAACACTGGAGAAGTTTATTTTCAGGAAGATCTTTTCCAGGAATGCTATGCAACCTCCCATCTGAGAGCAACCTAAACACAATAGTGGTACCAGTGCTACCCTTCCTTGGCAGCTATTTCACTCCAAACAAATCTGCTCCCATAATGTCGTGAGGGTGATATCAGTCTTGTATCTTTAATGAGCTTTTGCATCTGGATGAACGTTTTCCAGGTTTGGTTTTCTCCCAGGTATGAGTTCTTATAATTAACAGTACTTACTTTGTTGATAGACTAGAAAATGTTAACTTCCTGTGCTCTGTATATCTTCTGGCCAAAGTCCCATATGTCAGCAAGCAATGCTTTGAGATCCTTTAGAAGTTATTACAAGGAGTCTAAAACAGTTGTGAGCTTCTGAAAATGGCACTTCATGAAAGCCTCTCTGACCTTGTGAGTGCCTGCATTTCCAGTTGTGAGTAGCCATTGTGGGCACCTCTGGCATGGGGTAATTGTGCGTTTTCCTCTCCTCAGGTTTTGTAAGTTACGACAATCCCGTCTCTGCGCAGGCTGCTATTCAGTCAATGAACGGCTTCCAGATCGGCATGAAGCGGCTGAAAGTACAGCTCAAGCGCTCCAAGAACGACAGCAAGCCATACTGAGCACCCCTCCCCTCTGGGACTGGAGTGAGAAGGATCTTCTGGTAAGTTGGAGAGGAGCGCACTTAGTGATTCGAAGCCCTAAGGCTGTGTTTTTACAGTCCTGGAAGCTGATCCATGCCTTCTATCTGGCACATCTTCCCTTGAAGACTCTGCTGCAGCCTCTGCTGAGAATCCCGCTTCGGATGGAGGACAAGTTTGTGCTTTTGTTTCCAGTGTTTTACTTTGGAGTTTAGGTGCCATATCGCTGAGGTTTTTTTGTTTAGTTTTTTTTTTTTCTTCTTCCCTTATTTGAAGTTTGCTGTGTTTGTAACCAGTGTGTGTTGAGAAGGACCAATGCCAGCTCCTTGGGGGTGGGGAGAGAAGGTTAAAGGGAGCAGCAGAAATTGACACCACACTGCCTTGGGGTAGAGAGGAGAAGGGAAAGCAGAAATAACACAGAACAGCTGATGAAAACAAAGATGGGCAAAGAGAACAGAGTCCTGGGTGAGAAAGAGCCAACTCCATGTAGCCTTTGTCATGCCCCATCCGTTCTTTGGAATTTCCTTAACTGTATGCCATGGTGGGGATTTATTAAATCATCTCTAAAGGAGACAGGCTAAAAGGGTGAACACATTAACAAGCCAAAGGAAAACTGCAGTGATTTTTTTTTTTCTTTGCTGTATATAAACTAGCGTTTATATAGCAGTGTGAATGTACACAGCACTTTATAAAACTATTAGATAATGTCTCTGCTCAGAAAATTTCACTCTCTGTCTACAGTGGAATATTAATGAGATGCAGTGAATTTCTCCATGTAAAAGAAAACTTATGTACTTCATCTAGGTTTTGTGGAAATGTAGAGGCAGCTTAGTCTGGATGAATGCATCTGGGTCTGGAAACAAGAAACTTTAGATCCTTGGTAACCTGCAGAAATTTTTGACAATTTTTCTTCTCAACAGTTGATCACATTCCCCATTTCTGTGGAATAATATCTTTTTTTTGCAGAGATTGCTATGAATCCCTTTTCATAAGCATAGTGTAAGTGCTGATTGTTTATTGAAATGATAACTTCCTGTTTTGTTGGGGTTTTTTTGTTGCTTTTTTTGTTTTTTGGGTTTTTTGGGTTTTTTTTAATGAACAAAACTCATGCAGTGACTTGGTCTAGTAATCAGGTGTATCTCTCTACTGCAGTTTTCCTTTAAGGTGGTGTGTACCACTGCAAAACAGGCTAAACCAGGAGCTGTGGAACCAGAGTATTGAGCCATTCAGTCTTTTACTGCCTTTTGGTACAAGATGTTATCTCTTATACTGAAGGAAAATTGAACACACCCCTTAACTGAACACACACTTTTTCTGCACACCAGTGAAATTGTATAGTGCATTGCTAAGGGCCTTTAATATTCACTGGTTTTAGGGGGCTCAAAGGACTTTTGACACTCTGGCCTAAGCTGTTGCAAGAAATCTGTGTAGAGTTCCATTTTATAACCACCAAAATCCACCTCTATCACAAGAAGAAGTTTACAATTTCTGTGTCTTTAACAAAAGTTCGATTTACCTCATAATATCTTCTTTTCCTTGTTTTCTTTGTATTCCTGGGTTGTAAGGCTGTTTCCCAGGGCTCCAGCTAACATTGCAGTCTCAGAGCCAGCTGCAAAATGAGGTGTGTGGGTCAGACGTGGGGTAAGGACTTTGTCTTCTGCTCCAGCAGGAGGAGCACTAAACCCATCAAACCTGAGATCTCGAGTCTGAATCCCCACTTGTGTGCGGTGATCTTTTGGGCATTTCCAGGGATTGGGCTCCCTGGGATCTCAAACCTCAAAATTAGAACAAGGCCTGATATGTGACATCCGAGGGGAGCCCTTTCCAGTTCCTAGATTGAAAATCAGACAGTTGATGTCAGTCTGTCCATATTGATGGCAGACAGGTAAATCTGTCAGTATTATTTAAATAATTTTGTGGTGGCAAAGTTTCAAAGGCCAGATTGCCAAATTTCCCAGTTACGCTGGCATGTGGTACCCTTCTATGTTAATTATTTGAATCTCTCTAGAAAAGTGAACATACACTGAAGTGAACCATGTACACTTGAATTCTGCACCATAGGAAAGATATGTCCTGGTTTTCTGAGAAAAGAGTGTTGGAGTGTGAAGGCCTCCAGGGTGATAATGGGATTTTTTATATATATATATAAATTATATACTTTTCAAAAAAAAGGAAAAAAAACATAAAAAAACGTAGTTGGGAGCAACTGCTCCAAGTGCAACCTGCTGTAACCAAGAATGTTGTTTCTATTTTTATAGAAGTTTTATACCGCTCCAGGGTGGAGAATATTTATTACCTAAATTATTTCACTGGAAAAAAAGGCCAGGGTTTTGTAGAATCCTGAATGTGATTGTTTTACACACATAATGATGTGCATGATTAAAACTACTGATTTTCAGTGGCCTGTTTGCAGCCCAACAACTGCTAAACAAGGAAGATGAATGCTGTGAACCAGTGGAGGAGAGCACTGTGCTCTGGGGTCTCTACAGTCACTCTTACCTTCTTTGCACCCTACCCCACTGTACTATCCAAGACCTTTGTCCTGTTTTTCTTTTAACCTGATGCTCTGGCCTCTTTACTAGTCATTTCAGTTGCCCAAAATTAGATATTTTAGCTTCTTCATCCTATAGTGTGTCCTCGATACTGTAACTTACAGATCAAGCTTGGCATTGTTGCAAATAGGTGCGACTCCTATTAACTTTAGGAGATTCACCAGTTTACACTGTGGTTTAGTTTGATCAGTGACTCCTCCCAGACATAATCACCTTAAGACACCTGACTTGGGCTAGCTCTTGTGCCTTACTGGCGTAACTATAAGTATTGCCAAAAAGAAAAAAGAAATAAATCTATGCAGGTTAAATTTTAGAAGATGTGATCCTCAGATGGTTTGAATCAATGCAGTTCAGCTCTCTGAACGCAGTAGAGCTGCATCAGTTTTCACCAGCTGAAGGTGTTGCCCTTTTTGTGTATTTGTTTCAGATTTCCCTTTCTTGGTGTATCAATGTGTATGTTGCCAAAGTTAATAAATGTATCAAGTTTGTGACTTGGGCAGGTTTTTTTTCTGATAACAAAACTGATCAGATAAAGTCAATATTTCTGTGTCTGTTTGGTGGCTGCCGCTGATTGTGGGGATTTAGACTGCTCTTGCCTTTCAGTCTTAGGCCAGTTTTCTTCCTCACTTATTGGCAGGAAAGTCTGGGATTTTGGGGACTTGGGGCCTTTAAATTTTTAGTTCATATCATGCTCTCATTGAAGTGCAAATCAAATCAGTGTCAAATGCTCTATTTCCTGGATAGTAAGATGAGTTGGGTGAGTTCAAATAAACTGCAGAAGGTTGGCTGAAGTAGCCACATGGATAAAGTATGCTGTATGCTTAAAACCAAAGAACCTGATTTTCTACATGAAAACCTAAAAGAACTTCTGATGAAACAGAATTCCTTATTACGTGTGCCAGCAGAAAATATTTAAATATTTTTAGTTTACAAGGTGGAAATGGTCTACTTCACAGATTTATTATTTTTCTCAGGAGATACATGATTTTACTGCTGTAATAAGGTGAAAGGATTACAAACTTAGTCTGATACTGCTTAGTGTCAGTACTGTAGTAAATTAAATCATCATTTCTTCAGTCCTCTAGATAATCAACAGTCTAAAATAGGATAGCTCTTCGTAGTTCAGCTTTTTTCTTTAATACAAAGCTGGCATTATTAAAAAATTCCAGCTGAGAAAAATCTAACTGGCAAATACATCTATCAGGAAAAAGTCTTTCACCTGAATACTGAAAGTCACATATTATGATAATTCTATCATGCAAGCTGAGTCTAACTGAACTGGTAATGGCTGTGGATTAGGGAAGAACAACAAAGCAGAATGAAGTTGTTCCTATTTTATTTGGAAATGCCTAAAAACAACTTGGATAAAGCAAATTGCAAATGAAGAGTGCAACTCTGAACAGGTAAAATGCTTTGAAAGCTTCTTATTGCAGACATGTAAACCTAAAGGTGATTGATATCCCTAGCATACCTGCCACAAAATATAAAACACAGAAGGCAGAATTATCACTATTGTGAGAATAAAACAAGGACAAACTGGAATAACTTTCTCCAAGTCATTAAGATCTTGTCCAGCATCTCATGATTCTGGTTTTATAGGCCAGTCTTTCCATGGCGCTTTGATAAAAGTCTTTGCCCTCAATATAGCTGAGTGAAATATTTGAAAAATCCGTATCAAGAAAATCCCCAAACAAATCACACAGAGGATTTCAGTGATGCATGCTAAGATGTCACTTGATTTCATGCTTCTTGTTGTTTCTCATGCCCCAGTTCATGATGAATTTGCTTTTCTGGATTAAGAGCGAAATCTTGCACCTGTCTGCAAATTGTCTAGAGTATTTCTTGAAATACAGAAATAAGTGCAATAGTTGCATTGTACTCTGTTTGCTGGAGTTGGTTTAAACTCTGTACTCAAGTCCTTTCTCTTTATTGGAAAGCATGAAAAGCAAATTAATCTCAGCAGTTCTAATAAGAGGAGTGTTGCTGATTTAGTAGACAATGTGTTTCTTGTTGCTTTGAAATGAGAATGCAACACTTGCTATTCTCAAATTATGTTAGATAATATGCAAATCTCACCTTGTTTTAGGCTGTAACCAGAAGCTTTGAGATGTGCTGAAGATTAAGGCGACAAACAGGAGCTAAAGGGGAGTTAGGGGTGTGGAGAGGCAGAATAAGAAAACAAACTGCTTCCTCTCTCCTCTGCCTCCCACTCTCATCCCAAAATGTTCCTTGTCTCTTGCAGCTCACAAGCTGAGGGAATGGAACAGGGGTATTTATGTCACTTAATATAAGAATTAATATTTTATAATCTCTTCAAGAAAATTTCAGGAAACACATTTTTTCTGCTCATCAAACTGGCAACAGTGACTGTAGAGCTTCTCAGAGCCCAGAATCTCCTCCTCATGAAGCCAGGGAGCTGAGGGCTGTTACATAAAAGGTTGGGAATGGAAAACCCCTGTGCAGGTCTAATGGTATGACAAGTGCTCAGCTAGGACAAGTCTTAACTTGCAGTCGAGTCTTAAGGAATTCTTCTCTGATGTGTGAGCTTTTTGTCTTGTATAATCTTTTTTTTTCCCCTTTTCCAAATTATCCCCCCCCCGCCCCCCCCCAGTTACATGAGCTCCTAGGGAATGAGAAGAGACTGTAGCTAAAGGAAGGAATGTGGATTTGCTGGGCTACTACTGCCTAAGAACTTCACATGTTAGAGTGCAAGAAAAGTCTCAAACGTCAAACCACCTGTGAATCCCTTGTGTCCTCTGTCTTGTCTCTCATGGTCTCAGTCTCTGTGGGCATTTGCCCTGGAGTCATATTTTTTGGAATTGGTCTCCTGGGGAGGGAGTTTAACTCTGTTCTAAACAGAGGTAGTAGACACACTAGGCACAGGGCAAGGTGAATGCCTGCTAACCAGTGTGTCACTAGGCTGTGGAATGCTCCACAGACTGGGTGCTGAGAGGGAAATCCAGGCCTCTGCTTCCATTTGGTTTCTGGCAGTTTGATGTTTACTTGGTGTCCTTCATGTACTTTGACTTTTACTTGTCCATTGTTGGCATGTGCTGCCCTTCCCTGTCAACTCCCTTCCCCAGGAGATCTCATTGTACAGTGCCCATTCTTGTTCTCTCTCTCCGTGTTTGGATGTACTGCTCTGTGTAACTCAGTGGGTCTCCCTCTTTCTGGTTTGTTTTTTTTTCTAGATTCCTGCCGTTTGTTCATCGTTGTGCCTAAAGCATGTCGATGTGGCGTTCAAGTACATCGTCCAAATCCTTGTCTCTTCAGCTTCTCTGATGCTTGAACTCTCACCTTTGACCTTGTGTTGACCTTTGATGCTGATGTGTATTTTTATTATGTTTGTTTCTTTTCTTTTTTTTTTTTTTTTTTTTTTGTGCTGCCAAATTGGTTTTGCTAGAAAGACTGCTGAAGGGGAATATTTAAACTTGCATTTGAATATAAAAGAATTTCTATTTTTCTAGACCTTCGTAAGATAACCACTTGATTTTGTGAATCTGATTCTTTGTAATTTGTCTTCAGAGCAGCCTTGCTAGCATACCTTGTGGAGTATTTGTATTTCTGTGAACATACAGCCAATCACTTTCTAGGCTTAGTTTTTTCTGTGTGCTTAGTTTTAAAAACACAGTTCGAAGAAAAAGTCAATTATATGGTGTGACTCAATCTTTCAGGAGACTTCCTAGTCACATTTTGCTGATCTGGTTTCTGTGCTTGAGGAGACAGCATGTGTTTTTATGAGTTCAAACTTGTGACTTGAAGTGGCATCAACAGAAAACACTTGAACTACGTTTTCCTCCGATTGTAGCTACATTTTTGCCCTGGCATTTACTGATTTTTTTTAAATTAATATTATTTTTATTTTTTTCCCTGCTTCCCCGTGTGATTATCAGTCTGCAGTGAAAATTTGATCAAAGTTGATGTTGTATTTTGTTAAGCTCCGGCATGCTTGGTTTTTTTGTAACTACAATCTCCTCAGCAAAATGTGATGTTTTTGTTTTAATCTTTCAAACTAAGATAGTGCCCAGAAATGTTGTGCATGTTTCCTGCTGTTTTCTTCACACCCTCGTATATATCACCTTCACCTCTCTGTTTTCTATAGTTTGTGCAAAAACTGAGCAATTTAATGGGTTTCAAAGGTATCCTTTAAATTGGTGGTTTTGGTATGACAAATATCTGATCAGAAGCCACCTGAGGGCATCTACCTGTGCACTTAGACTGTCTGCCTGACAGAGCACCTGGACCTTGCTCCATCTCCAGGCTGTCAGAAGCTCTGAGAGTGCTTGGTTACACTGTTCCCCTAGTGGAAGTTTTGGTGGAAGGGGATAGCTGGGAGCAGGAAGTTGGGGGAACTCACAGTATTTCTGTTTCCAAAGCTATCTGAAGCTAGGGCTCATTTCAAACACTGAGCATTTTGTACAACTCAGGGCACATTTCTGTGATGTCCAGCCCCAATCTAATAACATCAGTCAGATTTTGGTGGCAGGATTCTGGAACGATCTAGATTAGCTCATGAAATAAAGTGTTTTAAATTTCCCAGAGAAAGCATTTGTAACACTGGTCCTACAACTGCTGGCTCTTTTCCCAAATGACAAGCACAATACAACAGCCTCTGAAGCTGTTACCTGAACAGGGTACCATCCCCAGCTCTCTTTTCAAGGGCCTTAGCTGGGGAATCTCTGCGGAGATTTTTTAGTTTTTGTTTAGTTTTTAATTGGGTAATGAGCTGAGCAGTTTTTCTGGCTTGCAGGATGAACTAGAACAGGTTACTGCTCTCTGGGTCACAGGCTTCCCCTGCCCTACGTACCATCTGCACAGGTAGAAACTGGGAAGTAGCTTCTAGATGAAGGCACCTGAACAGTGTGCGCTGTGATGAAGTTTCAGTCAGAAGCAGCAGCAAGCTAGTGTAGGTATCTTAACAGTTGAAATAATGTGAAATGGAATTCCAGGAGAAGGGTTTTTGCTGAGAAAACAAGTAGAGTTTGATTGGATAGAAATCTTAATTTTGTCCAGTGTTTGGGATAATGTAAAGATGCAAAGATTGTTTTCTATCCTACTTCTGAGGTGGTTGAGGATACTGTATTCTCACTAGGTATTGACCAGACTTGTGTAGACAGTCCTTAATCTGCTTACAGAAGAGAACAATTTGAATATGGTACATGTACCTGGGAGTGAATCGTGAGGCTGAATGAAAAAGGGTAGAGACTCGTTTATTTGGGAAGTAGGGTTGGGGGCTGGCTGCTGTTAGTCTCACAGTCTGAATGCACAGGGCTGTGTGCCAGGGGGCGCTGATACCCTGCAGTGTATGGAGGAACTGCCAGTACGTTTCTGTACGTGTGCATTTGGTTCCGTAAGGAACCTTGGGGAAACCTGTGGAAAAATATCTGAAGAAAACCAAAATGCCAAATGTTGGGTGTTTCTTTCCTTTCTTCTTTCCTTTTCTTCCTTTGGTTGTTTTAATTGTTCTGTGGTGGTTTTAATGGATTTGAGACAGTGGAGCAGCAGCTGCCTTTCTGATTTTTGGCTGCTTTTTGTGAATAATTTAAAAAGAAAATTTACATTTTGGAGACAAACCTGTGGGCTTTTTTATTGGTACAAACGTATTTAACACTAGGGGTTTTGTACAGTTTTTTGCCTTTTCTACTAGAAAACAATGTAAAGTGATTCACAATGTGATGAGAAAACAAATTGCCACTATGACCAAATGTAGAGTCTGTTCTGCAGTTAACGGGATTTAATCAACTCGAAGTCGTGGTTCAGTCGTAGAAATGCTTTTCTTTACCTTGTTTGAGCTGTTCCTTTTTTCTTGTTTTGATTTGCAAAACAAAATGTCTTTTTGTGTGAAATTGTGTTGTACTCTGTAGAGAATTACAGATTTTACTTTAATGGTTTAAAAAGCAGAGGAGCGCGTGTTGCTTTTCTGATCTGATCACAGAGTTTGTGTAGTGGATTTAAAAATGAAAAGATTTGTTACAAGTTTGGAACAAGCGAGTATGTGTTAAAGGAATTTTCTTCCTTTTGTGTGTGTGGTGTTTTTTTTCTTTTTGTCCCAAAGGGCAACTTAAAGCTGTTTTAATTGCACAGACACACCGACAACAAGTCATTTTGTATATGCCAAGTGTGGTACCTTCCTTTGTTTATTTGCTATTAAACTGTTTGAGAAGAGTCCTTGTGTGTTGTATTTGTGTCTTAAACTTTAGGTTCTTTTTGAGGTCCAATTGTGAGAAGATGAAGAGAGAGATGAGAGAACTATTCTACAGTTTCATAGCTGTGAGACACAGAAATATTCATGGCCCAATACCGCTTGTTCTGGATGTACAATATTGCCCTGGATTTTTACTTCTGTGTAGATGAGCTACTTTGAGTAGAAATGGAAAAGGTTTTCTGATTGATAGACCTCCATTTTGGGTCATTTGACAGTCAAGTCCCCTTTAGATATGGAAAAGCTGAGGGTCTTGGATAATGCAAATATGTGCAACACTTGGGAGTGAGGAGTAGACATATCCAGCTTCACAGAACTGGTGCCATGCAGCCACTTGCCTGTCCATGCACTTGTGCTTCAGGGTGTTTCAGGGGTTCAATAGCTTGGGCAGAGCAGCAGCCCTCAGGCCTGCAGGAGCAGCAGAGTGCATGGTGCTGTGTGGGATTAGAGAGGCACCAGCTGATGCCACTCTCACAAGCCCCACGCTTGCCACCACCTCCTTCCCCTTCCAGGAACACAGCCAAGCTTGCTGAATCTATCCTGGTTCTACAGCATCTAGGTACCTGCAGCCCCCAGCGCTCCTAGTCCTGGAAATACTATACAGGGAAACTGCAAATGGACTTGGATTACTTACTACTGATAAGCAAAGGCTACCTGCTTTGCTCTTAGAACTAGGATACCTTTTATATATCATTTCAAATTAATAAAAAGTATTTGGCATAGCCAAAGCATAATTCATTTAGAAACCTGCCACAACTTTGACACAAATATTGCCTCTCTCAGAAGGAAAATACCACAATGGCCATGATTTTGCTGCATTTCTGAAAGCTCCTAAAATTCCCTGATGTTATTTCTTCCTTCTGCTGTCCTGCATCTTGGAGACTTGCAAGCATTTGTGGGACAGCTATGTTTCTCCTCCATGTCCTTTTCCTGTGTTATCTGGCATACTCTGTTTCACCCCATCACTTCCTACATGATTGTAAATCTGAGAGCACTTGCAAAGCATCAGGATTGAGTGCTGCATTCCTTGCCCTGAGCACACCAATTGCAGCACGAGGCGTGGAGCCACCTGTTACAGACTGTGCTGGGATCCCTGCAGTTAATTTGCAGCTGTTGAGAAGAGAGGCTGGAGGGGTTTCAGTTTAGATACAACTCGAGGCCAAGGATGGAGAGAAACAATTGAATCAGTAAAAGTGTTTGGTTAGGCAGAATGGAAGATTCCAGCTTGTGCAGAAAGTTCACTCACCTTGTCTTACACAATCAAAGCTTTGTAAGCTACATCTTACAGAACTGACACTGGATCCCTCTTGGGTCAGTGGCTTTTTTATTTTTGGAAGGTTTTTTCTTCAGTTTAAATGGCCACCACCAATCAGTACACAATCAAACTACACGTAATAGCCAGTGTATTAATCTCTGAAAATAATGATCATTTTCACATGAGGTGTTATCAGCATTTGTAGGAAATACACAAAGTTGTAGATGAAATCCTGATGCTGAATGTTTTAGGAGAAACCGTTTTCCTCTCACATCCACCTCCACCTTTCACTATTTGTTTTGACTCCAGTCTTCCTGACTTTACCCACCCCATTCTGCTCTCTTCATACGGCCAGGAGTCACCGGGGACATTATGGAGAGCAGTGGGGAGGAGGAGAAGCAGGTCAGTGTGGTCACTCTGGAGAAGTGAGTGCGTGATGAGCCACACTGCATGTATCACAGGTAAGATTCCCTAATTTGATGTTGCCAAGCACCATTCAGGCTCATTTATTTGCACTTCCTGAGGAGAAACTGTGGATTTTAAACTGTAGAAGCTGTACCTGAATCTTGTATGAATTACAGCTGTCTTGAGCCACAGACGGATGCCACTGCTTTTTTTGAAGTAGCACAGGCAGTCAGTGTTGATCTTTTATCCCTCCTTATTTAGGCAGCTGCAGCTGGGCTCAGAGTGGTATGTTCCGTATCAGAGCATGTTCCTGGTTTTTTTGAAAATGACCAGTTTGAACTTGATGGATTTAGTCCTTATTTTACTAAGGTGTTTTTATCTCAACAGGTGAGTTGCAAATTGATTCCTAAGAAACTAAGCACTGTTTCATAGTGCTCAAAAGCAAGGAGGTGAAGTGAGGTAAACAAAATGCAGGGCAGATCATCTCCTGTTAGATGGGTTTTGTCAGGCTGCAAGGCACCCTCTTTTCATTTTGGCTATGCTGTGTGGGGAATGGAGCAGTGTTTTGCTGATGTGGTCCAAAAGAATCTCAGGATGAGTTTGAGTCACAGGCAGCTCACTTGTGGAAGGTTAATTTTGCAAAGTAGTCTGATCTACCAAGACTGATGAAATTTTTGTTTTCCCCATTCCTGAGTCCTGGCTTGATTCTGTTATTTAGCAGGCTCCAGTGGCTGCTTTCCTGGCCTCTTCTCCAAGTCTAAAGATTGAATGGCCTCACCATTATCAATGCTTTCCATAAGGACTGATCTTCTGCATCTTGTTTCCATCCTACCACCTATATCCAGAGAGACATTTAAGAATTACTGCAAGAAGGAGAGATTTTTAAAAGTTCTGAATCAGACTGCAAGTCCTAGAATCTATAAAGTACCTAGCTAATAATTTCAGCAGCGCTGCTGAAATGATTTTCGCACATTAACCAGCAGTGCCTCACCATTAGTTTTCTTCAGCTTCTGTAGATTTTTCCATAGTTTCTACTTCCAGAGTTTGAGACTATATATAGTCTATGCTGAAATATCACCTAGCACAATACGTCTCTGAAAAACAAAGCTAAGTTAAATAATGCAAATATCATAGTGTATATGAGCTCCCAAAAGAGAATCAATCTTATTGTAGCAAAACCCTTCTACAATTTAAAACATTTTTTTTTTTATATATTTTTCTGAGGGAATTTTGGATAAACGACAGATGCAATCTCTTAAGATATCATGACTGCTATGATATAAAGCCTCCGAGTTCCTTATTTTTTGTCCTGCTTTCCTTAAGGGTATTACCTCAGGAAGGCTTCCTTGGGTTTTTGTTGACAGACCAGGATAGTCTGATTGGTACCCTTTGAGGTGATTCTGTAGGTATTTACCTTTGTTTGGGAAAGAACTGCCACCAAATTCACCAAAAAGCAGGCAGGCAGCTGGAGACATGACTGTTTTTGCAGGCACATCTGTTAAAACTTCAACTTGCTTCTCTTTGCCCAGTAAAAGGATCACAAATTCTTGGAACTTCTGCATCTGAAGAACATTAGATGTCCCTGTAGCATTCTCTACCTGCCCCCCTCCCCCCAGGTTTGGTGTATCTTCTTAAGAAGGACTGAATAAATCTCTAGACCACCAAGGCTGCAGCACACTGGTGAGAGTATTAAATGTGACTCCTAGAGGAACCAGTCTGATTTTTTCAACAGTGTGGGAGACATAAAGCTAGCTTTTAATGGGGCTAACACTTCTCTCCTGCAACCAAAAAGTGCAGATATCTGTTGTTCTGTGTCTTTATTTTTATTCATCATAAAAGATCATCAAGTTCTGGATGCAGTACTCAAGCAGTGCCGTTGACAGCTTCTGCTGGAAATTTTTGGAGGACTGCCACACTCATCTGATGGCAGGGAGCAACATTCAGTCAAGAACAAAGGTTTTTAGCATGGTTAGTTCCTTGTCCCTAAAATTAGGAAGTCAGAGGTGTATTTGCAGCAATCTGTGACAGAGCTAACCTATGTTCATAAAAACAGTCCATGATGCCAGCTGAGGTCCTCCAAAGGGAGGCTGAGTTTTGTGCCTAGCAAAGTATCAAGTACATTGTTGCGAGTGTAACACTGCAGGTGTGTACACACTGAAGTTGCCTTGTTCACACCTGACTTTTAAGGCGTATATTTTCCTAAAGCTGCTATTCCACCTGAGTCTGCTTCCTCCCAAGCTAGCCCACCAGCAGCAGTGTTTGTCTAAGGGGACGGTCAGAGAAGAAAGAGACAGCCGAGGCATCCCGAGGCTGTGACTGCAGCCAATTGTCTCTCCCTGGAGTATTTATAAGCTGCATACTGGCGGGCGGGGGCGGGGGCGGGCAGTTGGCACCGTGACCTTGGGAGCTGGGGAGCCTGACTAGAATTCCTGGGAGCCACGTGAGCTGGACTGGCAGGAGCAGCTGCAGCCAATGGGGAGGAGACCAGCACTGGCTGTTCAGATTGAGTTTCACTCTTGTGGCTTGAGATTTTTCTCTCCCTGTCGTGCTTTTCCTCTTTGTTTACGGGATTGGACAGACAAATGCACTGATGGAGCTCTAGCAAGCAAGATGTTTGCCTAGTGGATTTGGGATCCTGCCTTCAGTGCTGAGCACCACTTCTTGCCATTGCCTACCAGAGCTCCAGCCCCCTGACATGGCTGGGCTTTTATGGCTCTGGGCCCTCTGAGCACACAACCCGCCCTCTTCTAGTGGGGCATTTTACGTTGTGTTCTCTCGTAAGCACGTCCTTTTTGCTATCCTTAGAGGTTAGTGTATGAGGCTTTTTAATCCATGGGAGATGGGGCAGGACCAGACAAAGCAACAGATAGAGAAAGGACTCCATCTTTACCAGTCTAATCAGACTGAAAAGGCCCTGCGAGTCTGGATGAGGGTTTTGGAGAAGTCTGCGGATCCTGCTGGCAGGTTTCGGGTTTTGAGTTGCCTCATCACTGCTCATGCAGAGATGGGCAGATACAAAGACATGCTGAAGGTAAGGTGTACTGGAGATGAATGCATGCCGTTGTGTCATACCCACGATGGAACGTGGCTGGATCAGAACCTGAACTGGGGGGTGTTTTGTGTGTAACAGAAAATGCCAGCTACTGAGCGCATGTTCTGGGCTGCTGTAATCACTGTGCTCACCGAGAGCTCCAGCCCACAAGATACACAGGATATGATTTTTCACTGGGTCTGCTTCCTCAGGATTCCTGGTTTATTTAAGTTCTCCACTTACTCACGGCAACCATTCTTGATTATTTCCCACATACAGGCACACCACGTTATCAGGCTTCAGGAAAAGGTATGAGAACAGGGCATTTGTCCACTACAAGCTGTTTATAGTGTGTATGTCAGCATAAAAGGAGAACTCCAAGTGGATTCTGTAGAATAAGTATCAATCTTGTGGAGACATGTCTGTTATCTTGTTCAGCTTCTGGCTGATACCTAATATAGATCTTACATTGGGTTTTTAAAATTACAATTATTCATTTGCTGGGGGCTGATTAAGAGGGAAAAGAAGATGCTGTTTTGGTGAGGTAATTGAGACATCCCAGATGTCTCACAGTTGAGGTCAGAGAGCAGCTTCCAGTTGTCAGGACAGTATGGAAGAATGAAGGAAGGATATGGGGGCTTGATGGAAGAGTGGCAAAAAGCAGCTGAAGTTACATTTCAAGTGCATGAGGATAACAGTTTAACTAAATGAACAAAAAGAAGCTGGTGTGTGGGTCTGAGAAGTAAGAGGATGTGTACAGAGAGCAGCAGGCAGCATTTGGGAGGGGGACTCCAGAATCTGTAGGACAAGGCAAGAGAGTGTTGTAATCGTCTTAAGAAACTATCTCAGCCTGAAATAGGGTCTTACTAAAGGGCTTTGATATTCTTGTCCCAATGTTTTGGGTTGCCTCTTAGACTGGCTATCATTCAGCATTTAGAACAAAACATGAAAGGGGTGTCTACATCTCAATGAAAAGTTTTTGGTAGCTCTGTTTGGAATTGGAGGGGGGAGAGGGGCACATCTTACTGGTAAACCATACACATGTCAAAGCCCTATAATGAAACCAAATACTTAGGATGAATCAAAAAAGAGAGGTATTTATACACTTGGAAAACATTTGAAGACAAACAATTCTGTTAAGTGGTGTGAAATTAAGTACTGGAAAAAACAACAGACTGATTGGGGAAGAAAGAAAAAAAGGCTAAGATGTAGCTACCTGAAGGAAATACTGAAGACTGAAGGGAAAAAATAAAGGCAAAGGAGTGAGCTTATATACTTGAACATAATTCCTTACCTGAGAAGAGAACAGAAAGTGGGATCAGAGTAGGTGAATTATAGTTCTTCACAGGAAGGAAAAATGACTTCAGTCAAACTGAAGATTTTACACAGCAACTGGTCAAAGGATAGAGAAAAGAGAACTTTACTAATAAGCCACTGAGAGAGGAAATATCAGGAGAAAAAGGGTCAGAATTAAAGATAAGAAATAAAGAGTGATTTAAGAAGGGTTGTGATGCTCAACCTCTTTTGGAGAGGAAAAATTACTTTACACCAAGAAAAGATGCTGTGGCAATCAGGAAATACTGAGGAACTTGTGCAAAGTTAAGGGAATGTGTGGAAGCATGAGCTGGTGCACATCACTGAGCCCACACAGCAACTTTCCTAAACTGTAATGGAAGCTGAGAAGATAATTACAAGCCCAGCATACACAGTTTATGGTTGGTGATGTTTGGGGGTTTTGTTTGTTTTTTGTTTGGTTGGTTTTGATTTTTGGTTTTTTGTTTGTTTTTCTTGTGTCTAAAAAATGTAAAAAGTTCTAGTAAGCTAAATTATCACGTGTAGCCACTATGCAAAAAGGAAGTAATTGATTCCCATGGAATTTGCTATCCATAATCCTAACTGATAATGTCTAATGAAAATTGCTAGCTATTTACCTTAGCTAATGATACTAATTCAAGCAAGCAGTGTGCTTGCTCCATAACAAAACGCAAGAGTTACTACTTAGAAGAGTTTGCAGCCTGAAAGGGACTTCATTTCAGAGAACAGTATGCAACAAATCCTGGAAGTTATAGAACTAAAGCTGTCCAGATCAAGACTGTAATTTATTAGTAAAAAAATCATTAAAGAAGTAGCTTACTTTCTTCTATTAATAGAGTACTTTAATAGCTTAGGAATTCCAGAGAAAGTGGGATACATCACGCTGAGTGAAAAAAAACAGAACTGCATTGTGTCATATGTTTCCTGCTTCCCCAGCTTCTTTTTAGGGCCATTTAACAGCTGTTTTCCCCTTACTGCCAGCCTACTTCATCTTCCCTGCCCAGAGACTCTGTGAAGAGAGGGAGAGGTTTCTTTAGAGTCTTCATAGGCCTTTTAAACCATCAGATAACTGCTCAGTGCATACGATGCTTCTCCATGTGCTGATGGCCTTGTCTGCCCTGCTCAGAGATGAGCCTTTTCTCCAGTACAGGACACTACTGTGTGGGTGCTTGAGCTGTATATAAATAAACTACACACTTTTGTAAACACTGTTTTATCTACTTAAAGTTTGCAGTGGTACAGATTGACACAGCACGGGAGCTGGAAGACCCAGATTTCCTTACAGAGAGCTACCTAAACCTGGCTCGCAGCAACGAGAAACTCTGTG
Organism: Rhabdornis inornatus; assembly: GCA_013397075.1. Lineage (NCBI taxonomy): Eukaryota > Metazoa > Chordata > Aves > Passeriformes > Rhabdornithidae > Rhabdornis > Rhabdornis inornatus. The sequence continues at coordinate 1,257,091 of VWZS01001621.1, read as the reverse complement.
AATTCCAGAAAACAATCTCTTACTGTAAGACGTGCCTGAACATGCAGGGTACCACTGTGAGCCTGCAGCTGAATGGCCAGGTGAGCCTCAGCATGGGCAATGCCTTCTTGGGCCTGAGCATTTTCCAGAAGGCTTTGGAGTGCTTTGAGAAAGCTTTACGCTACGCACACAACAACGATGACAAGATGCTGGAATGTCGAGTCTGCTGCAGCCTCGGGAACTTCTACACCCAGATAAAGGTACAGTAACCTAAGGGACAGAAGGGTGATTGTCCCATAAATTCAGGGAAGCATTGGAAATCACCAGAATTTTAGTCTTTGCCTTTCCTATAGGAAGTGAAGTACTGAGAGAGCACTGTAAGCTAAAATCCCTTTGTAAAATCCAAATGGAGTACTCTTGTCCACAGTAAGGATGGGAGGATTAGTGTCATGTTCATACAGCACAGCAGAAGCAGCTGTGAATATGTGTGTTGAAAAGATCAAACTTGGCTTCAAAGAAGATCACATCAGAGACACAGGGCTGGCAGCCAAAACTCATGGATTCTCTATTTCAACCACTATTGTAGGCAAATAGCTGCCAGCAAGCAGCTGTAGGTAAAACCAGGCAGGGACTGAGCACGGGGGTGATTTGCCTCTTCTAACTTCTGGTACAAACAGCAAAAAATAGGTTTTTCTCACTAAGCCCTGATTTCTTCACTCACAGAAGACTCATCACGTGGAGTGTGGTGGCCAAAAATAAAGAAAATAACATGGTGCTGAATACTTTACAGGTGTGAAATAAGAAGGGAGAAAGAAAACTTAAGAAGTTGTGGTTTCCTTTGTGCATTGTGAAGAATTAAAAAAGTATGAGGACTTTTTCACTTCCGCAGTTTCATATAACTTACTTGAGAATGGTTTTAGATATTTCGATAAGTTTTACATAATTATTGTAAAATAAGATTTACTTCTAACATGCTTTTAATGCAAAAAAAATAAAATTTATTATGTTTAAATTAAATATTTAGTATTTAATTTTAAATTAAAATTTAATATTTAAAAATAAATGTATAATGTTTAAAAACTAAAATGTATTGTTACTTATTGTGAATTTGATGAGGCCATGAGTCCTAGTTCCTCTTTCCTGCAATGATGGATAATGAGGTTCTTGGAGATCCCAACTCACTGTATGGAGAAAACGAATGCTCCATGTAAATTTTACAAGTAGAGGTGATGTAAGAGCAGAGAATACTTTCAGCCTTTGCTTCTAGAGGAGGGTAAATGGTTCCTGCAGAATAAAGTTAATGGCATACTACATAAAATTAATTTGCTGGGTCAATGCCCCAGTGTCCTGAACCCAGAGAATAATATAAATTTGGCATATGGCAATTCCACCTTTCACAATTGGATACCCCCTGAAATACTGCACATGGAAGAGAAGCAGCACAAGTTTAAAGATGTACAGAAATCTGGTAGCTGTTGCAGTGTTAGTAAATAAAAAATAGTTGGGCTTTTTTCTTCTCTCCTTTTTGCTTTACTTTTGCTGTGAGTGCTGTCTGTGTGCTTGTGTGCCCTACAGGACTATGAGAAAGCCTTGTTTTTCCCATGTAAAGCTGCTGAACTGGTGAATGATTATGGGAAGGGCTGGAGCCTGAAGTACCGTGCCATGAGCCAGTACCACATGGCCGTGGCCTATCGGAAGCTGGGGCGCCTGGCAGATGCCATGGATTGCTGTGAGGTACGAGCTGTGGGGGGCTCTGCCAGGGCATCCTGCCACAGGGCTGCAGCAAGAGAGACACCCTGGCATTCACACTTGACTTTAGATCTTCCTGCTGGCTTCCCATCTTAGAGCCGTGGCTCCTGCAGCCCAGGAGGCTTCAAAATTTGGGTCTATGAATGGCCCTTGGTTAGGAACATGTGAAAAAGATTTTCCTTGCCTTAAAACATGATGCCACTTCTTTGGAGCTGATGTTTCAGTGGTCAGAGTGCAAAGTTCCAGCCTTGCTGTTTTGAACCAGGAACAAGCTCTTCTACTGACCAGAGGCAATTTCTTTCAGGAGTCCATGAAGATTGCCCTGCAGCATGGTGACCGGCCGCTGCAAGCGCTGTGTCTGCTCTGCTTTGCAGACATCCATCGCAGTCGCAGAGATGTGCAGGTACAGCTCCTCCCTGCCAGGAAGGACAGAGGGAATAGCAAGAGGGCATGAAAAGCAGTTCATAGCAAAGCATGTGTTTTCCTCCCTGCTTCTGCAGACAGCCTTCCCTCGGTATGATTCTTCCATGAGCATCATGACAGAGATTGGAAACCGCCTGGGCCTGATCCAGGTGCTGCTAGGAGTGACTAAGTGCTGGATGATTCAAAAGGAGCTGGACAAGGTCAGTTACAAACTTGTTTCTACAGAAGTTGGTAGGACAAGATTAGAGCACAGCCTCGTACTGCACTTTGGTGAGGGTACAGTTCAGAAGAGGCCTGTTCCCCCCTGGTTCTACCAAACAGGGTCTGTCGCTTGTAGAGTTATATTTCTCTGAATGGTCTCTCTCAGCTAGGAATATGTTACTAATGGTAGGAACATCCATTCTGACTCAGACTGCTAAATTACAGAATTGCCTCATTAGTCAATCCTGATGACTTTAAAGCTCTATGCTGAGAAACCAGCACTGGAGGAAGGAAGCCTTATGCTCTGAAATAGATTCCCCTGCCTACATTTTAGTTATATGACTAAGCTCATTGATGTGCTAATGATGTTTAGACAGCTCTACAGCTCCACCATGCGCTTTGCATGTGTGGCATAAATGTGGCATAAAATTTCTGGAGAAATTCTGACAGTCTATAAACTCTGATGTGATACAGAAGGATGAGAGCAGGAATTTATTGGGGGATAGACAACCAGTCAATATAGAACAAGGGGGTGAAGTTACTTATTTTGAAAATGCTTAGGCAGTGTGTATGTGTGTTAAAGTCCAGACTGCACTAGACGAAGCACATTGCACAGCAGGAACATTACTCGGCCGCAGAATGAAATGCTCAAAGGCTAGCCCTCAACTAGCTCTGAACAACCTGGAGTAGCTGCACAGTAGATGATGTAGCTGCACATCAAGATACTGATGTGGCCCTGTGCCAAGGTTGGGTCTAAATACGATGAAAATTCACTCTTATCACTAATATTGAGACACCAAGAATTTTAGCTCAAATGAAGCATCCCAGGTATCAGTATGTACAGTATATGTCAACATAGACAAGTTCAGGGGGCTGTCAGCATCCCAGTGCCTCCATCAGGGAATCAGTTGGGTGAGACACATCATGCCATCTCAGTAAGTAAACACAATGTTTTTAGCAATGGAAGAAGAAACTGTGGACTTGAAAGATTTCTCAGTGTCAAAAGAACATAGAAGAAGAGCAGGTAGACCTCTGCGGGAGAGAATATTCAGAGCATTTATCAAACCCTTACAATTCACTCATTCTATCTTGAGCCACTCTCAGCCTCTGATATCAAGCAGCTCTCAGTTGTGAGAACATGATGAGGGCTTTGCACAGAATTCCAATTTCACCAAATCCCACAGAAGAAGAAAGTGGAGGAATCTTGTATTCTGTCCCAGGCATTAGAGGGAAGTCTGCCATGCTGGGTGAGGGACCCTATGTCTGTTGACCAAATGGGACCTCCTTAGATGTCACATCCCTGAATATTCACCAAGGCTGTTCTTCAGCTTGCCAGGCCCAGTTTCCATTTCTCATGCTACTCATCCCATTTGCAGATTCCATTTTAGTCCAACCTTCCTCCATCTTCCCAGCCTCTTTGGCCAGTTAGCCCATTTCATTTGCATGTAATGTAATCAGTGCTATTCCAGATCCTCCCAGGCTGCTCACAGCTTGCTTGCCCTCATTCTTGTGCAGTCTCATATTCCTGTCCAAGACAAACTGTCCCCTAGACTTGTCAACATCTTTTCCCCTACCCCACATATTTCACTTTGATTCTTAATCATAGTCATAATTTCAGGAGTTTCCAGTACATACTCAGTCTTCCTAAGCACAGTTGTCAGTTGTGTTTTCTCTGCTGGTCTTCAGTTCCTGCTTCCCTCTCCTACCATTTCCTTACCCTAAGCTGTTGCTGCCACCACAAGTCTAATGCCATCTCCTCTGCATTCACAGTGCATTTTTGCATCTCATCTGGTCCTCTCCTCCTACAATAGCAGTAACACCAAATTACAGGGTAGAAATTTTGTAATTTGCATCACGAGGGAGACCTCTTCTTCCCCTTGGACAAATAGGAAGCAAGTCTCAACAGTTCTGGAAAAGAGAGGCCAATTCTCAGAAGAGGAAGGAACACTGTGACATCTCCAGGAAAGTAGGGACTCATTTGGTATGGCAGTTGCTATGCTAAATATTTCCTTCAGATTTAAAAATGGATAGCAGAACACTCCTACATCATACCATGTGTAAGTAAGGCAAGGTGGATATATGAACAGCAGGGGAAAAATGGATGAGTGTGGTGTGTTGGTGCTGGTGATCCCTTTCCTCATCTCTGGTACAAGTGAAATTGGAGTTGCCCAACAATTATTGAGCCTGCAAGGTAAGATGGGGACAAGGTTTGCTTTTCTTGTGCTCCATCCCAGCCTCAAATGAGCATGTGGAACTGAATTTAAGTAAGTCTGTATTCTCTCTGCTTGGGGACCAGCCTCTGCCAACATTGACACTGAGCATCTGCAACAGAAATGTAGCTCTTGAATTACTTGTGGTCTTTCAGAAACCAACCTTTTCTCATGGATTAACTTTAGGGCGGGGAGAGAAATCTGCCCTCCCAAAAAAGCTTTCTTGATTCTCCAGAGTTGCAGGGATGCTTGTTTATCCAAATTTTACTCTGTACTTCCTTACCTCTATTTTTAAAATAATTCTCATAGGATATTCATACAAGCCTGTCTTTTATCTATTTGACTGAGAACTAACGACCAGTGCTCTCAATTCACAGGCTCTGGAAAGCATTGAAAAGGCACAGGAGCTGGCAGAGGGACTAGGGAATAAGGTAAGATCCTACAGCTTCTTTTCAGCACTTTACAGTCTTGTGTCGGGCAATATAAGATGTCAAACATTGAAGTATCCAGACTTCTTGTTGCTCATCAGCATTCCTATTAACCTGTGAATGCCTGGGATTTGCTTTGTCATGAAGTGTTTGATTGTGGGCAGTTGTACAGATAATCATCACTATGCAAGTCTAAAAGCGAGTGAGGAGTTACAATGGGATAGGCAAAGGGGAGTGAGAAGCAGCAAAAGTGGGGTGTGAAACAGGCAGAGAACTAGAGGATTAGAGGTCTCTTCCTGAAAAACATTTTTGCCCTGAGCAGCTGCTGAACTGCGTGCTGGATGGAGGCAAAGGAAAGTGAAACGCACTGTATGTCACGGGTAGCTCAGGGAAACCATGAGTGGAAGAGCTGCCAAGTGTCTCAAACCTGGTGTTACCTTTTGTGACACAAAGAAGAAGGGTTAATTGCAGGAAGTGTTGAGACCCACTGATGTTTCTCCAGCTGGCTGATGGGTGTTCCCACTCCTGTTTCTGGTCTATGTTCACCCTGTTGTTCACTTTCTTATGTTTCTGTCCTTCACGTGCAGCTCGGCCTGCTGAAGCTCCACTGCCTGTGTGAAAGGATCTATCGCACCAAGGAGCAGCAGCAAGAACTGCGTGACCACGTAGTGAAGTTCCATGAATGTGTGGAGGAGATGGAGCTGTATTGTGGCATGTGTGGAGAGTCCATTGGGGAGAAGAACAACCAGCTCCAGGCACTACCTTGCTCCCACTTCTTCCACTTGAAGTAATTAGCTGGAAGTGCTAAATATTATTGTATGACATTAGTCATTAGAAAGAGCTGCCTATGCCCAGAGTAGTCCTCTGCATGCTGCTCCCCAGGTCTTTGTCTTGATCACCTACTCACCTTTGTCCTGATCCTGCCTTGCAGGATCCCATTGCAGTGCTGAGTCTCACAGCCTTGGAGGGTGAGATTTACCATCATATCCATCACACTCCCACTTGTCCTCTAAATGACTACTCACTGATGTCCCCACTTTTGTAGGTGGTCAGCCCAGTTCACAGATTCTTATCTGATTCCTCCTGGGGAATCAGTTCTTTGCTCCCAGAGACAGTTTTGATTTTTCCCGAGTTCCCTCACTTTCTCCCTTGGCTAGTGGTACACAGAGGTGAAGTTGTTCAGCCTGTGATCATGTTACTGCCATGAAAGAAGTTAGCCGTACCATCATTTTATGTAGAAGAAACACACGTGTTAATGTGTTACAAAACACATTAATCTGAAAACTAAGAATTTAATAACAAAGTCTCACACTGACACCAGAATTAGCATCAAACTACTGGGCAGTGAGAGATGCCCGATGAGCTCTGTGGACTTGTTTCCAGCAGTACAGGAACAAACTTCTGCAGAGGGATCTGCGTGAGTGCCTCCCTGGAAGGGATGGGAAAGAGATCCAGTCTCTGTCCGTGGCGGGAGGGCCCAGAGGGCACAACAGCCTTGTCCAGTAGCCTTGGGGCCGCCCTGGGGGAGCCTCCGGCCGCGGAGAGCCCCTGGCCCGGCCCGACGCGCCCTCCTCCCGTTGCAGGTGCCTGCAGACCAACGGGACCCGCGGCTGCCCCAATTGCCGCCGCCTCTCGGTGAAGCCCGGGTACGTCTAAACACGCGCCTAAATACGCCGGGACTGACGGAGCCGCCCCCGGGCTGTGCCTGGAGGGGCCGTCCCCGGGCTGCCGGCCCGGCCCCGCTCCCTCCCCCTCGCTGCTGTGTACGGGCACTGACTGTAATAAAGCGTTTCTCCGGGACCCCGCCCCGTCTGCCTCCAGCGCCGCGCTCCGCTCCGCGCCCCGCCCCGCGATGGCGGCGCCGCCACACTCAGCAGGTTTGGGCGCGGCACGTGACCCGCCGGCCGCTCNTGCGCGGAAGTGCCGGGCCGCGCGTCCCGCCCGGGGCGCTGCCCCCGCCCTGCGCCGCCGGGAACCCGCAGTGCGGAATCTGCCGCCCCGAACCCGAACCCGCCGCGCCGTGCGCGCGCCCGCGGGCCGGCGGAAAGATGGCGTCGGTGTGGGATGAGTCGGAGGTGAGGGGCCGGGGCCGGGGGCGGCGGGGCCGGGAAGAGCCGCGGGCCGGGCCCGGGGTGACGCTGCTGTTGTGTCCCCGCAGGACGGCGTCGGCGAGGAGGTGCTGAAGATGTCCACGGAGGAGATCGTGCAGCGCACCCGCCTCCTCGACAGCGAGATCAAGGTAGCGGCGGAGCCGGGCTGGGCCGCCCTCCCGGGAGCTCTGTGCTGCGGTTGTTCGGGACCGCCGGGTTAGCACAGCCACAGGGAGAGCAGAAAATTAAACAGGGTTAATTGGATCGAGATGGGCAGATTGAGGAATACTGAATCGCGAAGGTAGGGAAGAATCACGGGAAGAGCATGGACCCGAGGAAGCTGAGGGGGCGGTTGTTGGACGCAGCCATGGATGCTTTAGCTAAAGTTACACAGGCCCGCCCTCCCTCGTAGGCACAGGGCAGGGGGAAGTCTGTTCTGTGGCCTGAGTCAGGTAAGATCCTTGGGTAATTCAGGTTGGAAGGGACTTGAGCAGACCTCCAGGCCAAACTCCTTCTCAAAGCAGGGTCAGCCATAACGCAGGCTACTCAGGGCTTTACCCGGTTGGATCTTGAAAGCTTTTAAAGACAGATATTTCACCACTTCGCAGAGTTTTCAGTGCTACTGCTTGATAGACCTCGTGAGGATAAAGATTTGCTTTGCATGCAGTCTGAGCCGCAGCTGTTTGAGTCTTTGTTATTTCATCTGCCCACTGTGTACTCCTGTGAAGTGTGTGCTTCAGTCTCTTTGATACCTCCTTCCCCAGCAGTTCTGTTCTCCAGCGGAACAAGCCCCCCTCCCTCAGCTGTTTCTCACATGGCCCATGCTCCTTTCATGAAACCTGAAACCATCTTGGTGGCCGTAAGCTGAACTCAGTCCAGTTTATCAATGTCTTTGCTCTGGGGGGACACCAGAACTGGACTGAGTGCTCTAGACAGGATCTAAAAGTATTGAATAAAAGGGACTGAACACTTCTCCCCATCTACTACCTACAGTCCTGATAGTACAGCCCAGGATGCAGTTTGCCACCCTTGTTGGCAGGGCACATTGCTGGTTCCTGTTCAGTTTATGGTCTTATGGAGACCCCAGGTCCATCCTCAGCCAGACAGTCACCAGCATGTGTCACTGCAAGGTGCGCTTCCCTCCCTGGTGCGGGGGTTTGCATGTGTCCTATTTATTAAGGTTTCTGTATGGCAGCTCTGCCCTTGAACGCAGAGACTATACCCCTCAATTTGGTGTCATTTGCAAACATGATGAGGAAACATTCCATCCTCTTGCTTGTTCATTCCTGAAGATGTTAAGTAGATAGACTGGCCTTGAGATAGGCACGTTTTGCATTAAAGAGCACTTACAAATGTAGAGTGTTTGCTGCCCAGTGTTAGTAGTGTTGAGATAAAATATTTCATGAATTCTACAGAGTAACTTCATCCTATACTGCTTCAGGCCCCACAAGTAATTCTGACTTACTAATATACTTTATTATTCTTTAAAGACAGTAAAGGTAAATATGTGTCTTATTTTTAAATTGCAGAATACAGTAAGGAGTAGAAGTAGCCTTCTTCATTTTATAGTAAGAGCATCTTAATTGCAAAATGCTTGTCAGAACCCCCCCCTTCACGCTATTTTCCTTGAATGTTTTCTAGGCTGTTTTATTAAATCAAATTTATTTAGTTGTTTGCATTTTTTAAAACAGATTCTGTATTGACTCCCGTAACAGTTCTGTCCTGTGAATGTGTTACAGCACAGTATTATGTTTAGGCATAAAGACTCTTTAAAAGATAGTTTCTTAGTGAAGAGTGGATTTCCCCACTGAACAGAATCACATACACCAATTCAGGTGTGACCAGTTCTCCTGAGATCTCTTGGTGCTCAGTCACTTCAGTGGGGATCACAAAGTGTGTATTTGCACACTGTGTGACTTCCAGGAAAGGGGAGGAAAAGGCCTGTCTGTGTCAGCCAGACAGCACCTCAGACACTTGTGTTGGGTTCCTTAGTGTTGGGTGGAAATGTACTCACTCTTGGATGGGGAGTACTGAACTTTTTTTTCTTAGAGGTTTTTTTTCCTTACAGTTAGTAGGATCATAGAATGGCTTAGGTTGGAAGGGGCCTTTAAAGTCCAGCTCCTGCCATGAGCTGGGACGTCGTTAACTAGACCAGGTTGCTGGTCTAGTTAGTTAGACCAACCTAGTCTTGAATGTTTCCAGGGATGAGGCATCCACCATGATTCTGGACAACATGTTGCAATGTTTTACTATCCCTACTGTAAAAGAATTCTTACATCTAGTGTAAATTTACCCCCTTGAAGTTTAAAACCCTTACCCCCTGTCCTGTTGCAACAGGTCTTACTAAAAAGTCTGTCCTCATCTTTCTTGCAAGACACCTTTAAATACAGAAAGGGCACCATGAGGTTTTCCAGGAGCCCTCTCTTCTCCAGGCTGAATCATAGAATGGTTTGGGTTGCAAAGGACCTTAAAGATCATCTAGTTCCAGCCACCTTGCAAAACATAACTAAAATAAGTGTGTATATGTAGTTTTTTCTGTGTCTATATATATTAAAAGATCAAACCAAACCACAGTTGCCATATCTAGGCCATAGTGTTATGTAGGTCACATTGCAATCCTCTAGCTGTTGTACTGATTAGGCTACCAAGTGACATTGGGAAGAAATTATTTGGGGTTATTTATTAGTTAGAGACCAGAATGGACTGTGTAGCCTTGATTCCTAACAAATTTTGGCTAATTTGCTGGCTTTGCTTTTTTTTATATTACATTTCCCTTTATTCCTCAGACTTAGATTTCTGTAACTGTTTGCTTTTGGAATAATGTATTAATTTTATCTTGCCTCAGTCTTCTGACACTATTCCTTTTTCTTTCTTCTGTGTACTGATTGCAGATCATGAAGAGTGAAGTACTGAGAGTGACTCACGAGCTCCAGGCCATGAAAGACAAGATCAAAGAGAACAGTGAGAAGATCAAAGTGAACAAAACCCTGCCATACCTTGTCTCCAATGTTATTGAGGTGAGGGTGGTGGGCTCTTTCTTAGTGATGTGAGAAGTGTGTGCAATTTATAGTGACAGGGAGAAACACAGGGAACTCATCAGGGATTCAAGACTTGGAGTACTCTCAGACTATCAATGCTGCCAGAGCCAAGACTTTCACCTTTTTCTGTTGGTTTTATTTGTGACCTAGAAGTTTACATCTCTTACCTACTTGTTCTCTGGGTTGTTCCTTAGGCTTTGGGTGCTGTTCATCTGTACCTAACTACCATCAGAGGGTGACACAGCCCTTCTGAGTGTAAACTTTAGCATCTGAAATTGGATACATGCTCTCTGAAACTTGTGAAACAGCAAATGAAAGGCCATGGCTCTGTTACTCCATCACATTCTTTCTGTAATTCAGTAATTTTGATGATAGGAAAAAGAATGCTGATAGTTTGCTATTAAAAATGGGATTGGTTTGTACTACTGTTTTAAAACTTAATGAGCTTAAGCCTTAATGTGAGCTGCTCTATGGGAGAAGGAATCAGTGCCATTAGCTACTACTTTGTTCTGAATTTTGTAACATCTTTCTATGCACTATTGCATGCTGCTTTATAAGGAAAGGAAGAAATCAGTTTTTACAGGGGGCTTTAGTGCTTTCAGGTTTCTACTGCTGATGGATGATGGAAAGTTTTACTTCTTCCAATGCATGTATGTTAGAAGCATTAATCCTGGGGTCATCCTACTAGCCTGGTTACACTGTCATGTACTCTTTCACCCCGCTTTTCAGCTGCTGGATGTTGACCCAAATGACCAGGAGGAGGATGGAGCAAACATTGACCTGGATTCCCAGAGAAAGGGCAAATGTGCTGTGATCAAGACCTCTACACGTCAGGTAAGACCCATGTGCCCAGCCAGATGTGAGGAGTGATGCAAAGGATCTTCTCCTGGTACATCTGGTTTTGCTCACTTTGATTTGTTTCTTACAGACATATTTCCTGCCTGTTATTGGATTGGTTGATGCTGAGAAGTTGAAGCCTGGAGATCTGGTGGTGAGTGATTCTACTGTGATAGTTAGATATGATGGTGGCCAGAAAATTGCACATGTCTTGCCTTTAAGAAAGAAGACAAATCTGTCCAGATTTCGGATTTCCCCAAGAGCATTTCTCTACTAAAATTTTAATAGAAAGGTATTATGGGTTCAGTTAGATTTGTAGTAAAGAAAAGCAGTTTGGGGTGTAAGTCCTTTATACATACAATTAGGTGCTGAAAGTTTAGAGACCACTTAGTAAGTTTTTTAAACCCTGTCTTTTTATTGTAAATAAATTGGACCACTTGTTTAAAATGTGGAGGGTTGACTGTGGCATTGTCCACTCTGCCAAGCTGGGGTGATTTGATGAATGCCAGTGTCAAAGCTGGTTATTCCTGCATCCTTGAGGTCTAGTAAATCAGGTTTGATTGCATGCTTATTAAGTGCTATCTGAGGGACCTGTTAAAAGCAAAGGACTTGTGTTTACAGGGAGTGAACAAAGACTCTTATTTGATCCTGGAGACTCTGCCTACTGAGTATGATTCACGGGTGAAAGCCATGGAGGTGGATGAGAGGCCCACAGAGCAGTACAGTGACATCGGGGGGCTGGATAAACAAATCCAAGAGGTGATGCTTTATGTATAGTTTCTGGTGTGACTGTGAACAACAGTCTTTGAACTTCAACTCATAAGCACACAGCCTGGATCTGTGGAGAAGAATGGATTTATGGATTAATATTTTTCTTTCTTCATAGCTCGTGGAGGCCATTGTCCTGCCGATGAATCATAAGGAGAAATTTGAAAATTTGGGCATACAGCCACCCAAAGGAGTCCTTATGTATGGGCCTCCAGGAACAGGGAAGACACTTTTAGCTCGAGCATGTGCTGCCCAGACCAAGGTAAAAGGAACCTGTGAAGGTGTGTGCTGCTGTAGAATAGTACCTGACAAAGAATAAGAACACCTCCAGAGGAAGAAGGTCATACAATAAATTGGTGTTACAAAGGCTGGGATTTTCCTATTTGCTTCCTTGCTTGTTTTAATTAAGGGCTTCTTACAGTACTCAGAAGTGACCCTATTGTGAAATGAGGCTTAGGATTGATTCTCTTTCACTTCCCAGGCCACGTTCCTGAAGCTGGCGGGTCCACAGCTTGTGCAGATGTTCATTGGCGATGGAGCGAAGCTGGTACGCGATGCTTTTGCTCTCGCGAAGGAAAAGGCTCCTTCCATCATCTTTATTGACGAACTGGATGCCATTGGCACTAAAAGGTGAGCTCTAGTCCATCTTGTAAAGTTCTTGGGAGCTGCCTAGCAGCCTCCTTTGCTTGTGTATGTAAGCAGAGCTTTTTAAAGCATGGCTTACTCAGAAAGAGAGTGTGAACACAGTCACAGATGGATAGCAGTTGCCATAATCCTTGGGCTCAGGAGCAAAGTTTGTCAGACTTGGGATCTGTCTGGTAGCCTCCTGCTGTATAAAACTATTTGCTGATCACTGCGGCAGGCACCTGGAGATGTTTACCCTCATTTACTAATTGGGCCTGGACAACATAAGCCCCATTCAGCTGTAAGGACTAAATAAGTCTTAGGTGCTGCTGAGAGTTATTCTGGTTGCAGTCCTCATCAAGGTAGGACTGTAGTTTCAAGGAAACATTTGGAACACCTCAGCCAAGGAGTATGAACTGCATCACTCTGTGTTTTGATGTGATTAAAAACATAGGGACAGGGTGGTCAGGTTCATACTGACAGTTTAACCTTTGTTTCCCCTCAGGTTTGACAGTGAGAAGGCCGGTGACCGGGAGGTGCAGAGGACCATGCTGGAGCTGCTTAATCAACTTGATGGTTTCCAGCCTAACACACAAGTCAAGGTTGGGAGCTAGCAGGGAGTGCTGCTGAGGTCCAGGGTGCACTAGCAGGGGATGGAAAACAATGTCCAGGGAAGAAGCTTGGTGAATCTTTGGGGAGAAGAGGCCTGTCTTCCAGATGCCTCACACTGATGATCCTACTTCTACTTAGGTGATTGCTGCAACCAACCGGGTTGATATCTTGGACCCAGCTTTGCTCCGTTCTGGACGATTAGATCGGAAGATTGAGTTCCCAATGCCTAATGAAGAGGCCAGAGCCAGAATTATGCAGATTCATTCACGCAAAATGAATGTCAGGTATGGCCTTCTGGGACTCTTTTTGTCACTCAAAATGGTACCCCAGGGCTGAGAAGTGGTTGGCAGTCACTCGCTGAGAGCTCACTGTAGGGCTGAGGAAACTCCCTATATTGCTTTTTGTATTTGGTACATGCTCTCAGACTTCTTTTCCCATTTGCTTATATCAGCCCTGACGTGAACTATGAGGAACTGGCTCGCTGCACAGATGATTTCAATGGAGCCCAGTGCAAGGCTGTGTGTGTTGAAGCGGTAAGTGTTCCTCCATAGGAATGGCACTGATGGGAGGGAAATGTGAAAGCTAGAATGGAGTAATTATTTGGAACTGGTGTGGTGCTCACATTCTCTCTCTAAAAACTCTCATCGGGCAGGGGATGATTGCCCTCCGCCGTGGAGCTACAGAGCTCACCCACGAGGACTACATGGAAGGAATCCTGGAGGTTCAAGCAAAGAAAAAAGCCAATCTGCAGTACTATGCCTGATCCCTGCCCAGTCAAGGTTGTGGCCTTCGCAGAGGACAGGAGTAGACTGGACTGTATCACTTACTTTCTGTCTGGAAAAAATAAAGCATTTTTTCCCTTTAAAAACAAATCCGTGATGTGTTGGGGCTGTTGCCCTTGCTCAGTGGTTCTACATCTGTGTAAGGGAGGCTAAAAGCCTCCTGTCCACAGTGTCCATCATGTTGCCTTTGGACCCTCCTCCAGCTAGAACTGGATTAAACCCTGCTTTGATACTTCCTCATGAGGACCAAGAGACTATACCACAGAAAGTGTGCTGTGACATTGATGACCTGCAGCTCAGACAGCATCCCTGGTTCTTGCCTGCCCAGCCAGCGAACAGCCTACAGTCTTGTTAGAGTTTGAAACTTTTGAACACTCATTTTGCAAAGGTGAACATGAGTCACACATGGATGATGTTTTAACTTCATCACTTGAACTTAAATTTTGAAGCTTTAACACTGTTGCTGGTATATGTATGTGAGGGAATCAGTCAGGTCATTAATCAAAGAATTTGAGGTTTCATCCACTGAGCAAGTCTTTCAGTACTTTTAATGCCAGTTGAGAATTACAACTTCCATTTAAAAATTACACTTTTCATAAATACACTGACTTTAGCATTAAGTATCTTACATGCCACTGTATTGTATTTTAAATACAATGTAAACATCTCCAAATGCTGGCCATCTCATCGTTACCTGTGCAGTTTTTGGACGCTTGGGAGAGGGGTGGGGATGTGAGAAGGAAAAAAAGAATAGAGAGATGAAAAAAAAATGCACTCCAAAGTACTTTGGCTGATGTTCCTGAGTTAGCCCTAGTACTTGTGCTGGTACCAAGGTCCTTAGTGCTCATTTTGGAGAGGGATCTTGTTCCAGCAGAACATGCGTGTTCTTGACACGCTGCGCTCAGGGCATTTGACATTGGAAGGGGGTGAGTGGAGAACTGAGCAGAAGCCACACGTTCCTGAGGAAAATACACTGTGGTTCCTTTGGACACTAATATTAGAGGGGGTTGTACATCTGCTATTTTAGCAGTACTGTTATTCGAGCTCAGAGAGAAGAGTTGCTCATCTCCTTTCACAGAACAGGAGTTGCACCCACAAGTTAGTTCAGAAGTGAAAGTTGATCCTGGCAGCTCAAACGATGACATTTTGAAAAATGTACCTCTGGTGGAATAGTTAAAAAGCTGCATGTTGCATACATCTCCCCATTAAAACAAGGGTATGTTAGTTAACCAAATGAGTAACCTTCACTGTAAGAAGCTGAGAAAAACTCCTCTGCTTTACCAGAGTCCGTAAGAGTTTTCTTGGAGTCCTGCTGCTCAGTTACAGCTAGCTCCTTTTGGAAACACTTTGAGTAGTGAGTAAAGAGCTGAATCCACATGGAATAGCACAGGTTTCTGATTTAAATAAATTAATACTAAGAATGGGCTAATTCTTTGGCCTAAACCTCGGCTTTAGATCAAGGTTCTTTTGGGAAAGGATGGCCTGAGCCAACACTAGACATGCCTGTTGCAAAAGTGTTCAAGCCAACTTCACTTAGCTCCTTGCCCTAAATTGGGTCTGAATTACACAGACCTGCAGCAATAGAGTTGGTGCGTAAACATCCCTTACAACTGGACAATTACAGGACCATGGAGGTACAGTTCAAAAAACAGCACAAAAAAAGACACAATCTTGGACTTAATCCCTTGTAAACAGAATAAAAACAAATTGAAGGAACTGTCCCCCTTAAACCATCAATGATCAAGTTGCCAATAATTCAAACCTGGAGATACTTGCAATGTCCGTGTCTGCGACTGGAGGCTGTAGCAGCGTCCCATGGGCTGGCATTTCAACAGCTCTGGCACTGCTCTCCACACGCTGACATGCCACCTCTTCCTGGTGTTAACCCACAGCTCTGCCCAGGCTGCGCTTTCCAGAGTCTCCTCACTCGCTCTGGGGTCACACAGCCCCATTTTCTTGTCTGGGTTTTTGTACGGATGCCCGGGAGGTGTTGAGTGATGGGGCCAATGTGCAGAGGAACCCCGCCAGCAGGGTGAGGCCCAAGCCCCCCCAGGCACAGAACATGGACCAGCCATAGCCATGACTGATGTCCTCTGGCAGCCCATAGACGTAGCGAGGATAGCGGGATAACTCAAAATTGATCCCAGCTACGCATGTGCAGAGTGAGATGATACAGCAAGTACCTGCAGGAGAAAAGCAAGAGGGTTCTACACTGCCCTCAGACAGGTTAATTACGCTCTATTTTTTTCCCCCTCAGTATTTGCAAAATCAAGAATTACCCTTGGGGTTTTTTCTGCAGTCCTACCAGCCACTCTCCTTATAACACAGAGAAAAAAAAAAAGAAGGGAAAATATGTAGGACTATAGGATACCTCACTTCACAAATAATCAGTATTACCTTAGCTCCTTTCCTTGCAATTTTGAACTCAGTCATAGTTCATCATGCTTTGATTCTCCTGAGACTATTTCCAGTGTCTAATGTCATCAGGTTCCAGACAGTACTTGGGCAGTTTCTCCTGTGAAAGGTAATTAGCTCACTGAATCCCAGGGCTGCAAAGTGCAGCACTTCTTGGTTTCCACTAGGAACACCCACACTTCTGCCAGCTGTACCCTAGGCCCAAAAAGCGTGCCCAGGTTTTTGTCATCTGCTACACATTCACTGAACACCTATATAGAGGAGAAAAAAGCCTAAGAAGATACAAGGCGCTCTAGTATGTCTAATATACACTAGTACACTCCAGGTATATACTGCCCATTTTCAAGTAGAAAAATCAAAGTTCGGAAAAACATTTGGTCATACAGAAAATCTGCTCCCACCCACAACAAATGAATATAACACCCCTGGCAAGCACCGAGCTCACATCCTTATCACTGGGCCAGTGCCCTCCCAGGCTTGGCTGGTTTGGACTTCATCATTACATGAAGATCTAAGCATCTCTGAGTACCAGAAAGGTGCTCTACATTAACTTATGTTTGTTATGATCCCTAGGGAAAACTGGGCTGAGCTGTCTGACAGGAGCCAGGGGCTGCACACTTGGAGCAAGCCAGACGACTGTGCTCATGGTGCACATGGTCCCCGTGGCTACACACCAGCTCTCTGGAGCAGAGAGCTCATACACACACATTGGGGTCTACTGAGAAACAGGCAACAGCCATGCAAGCACAGGTCCTGCCTGGTGCTGGAAGTGGTAACTTCACTGTGCTGACAGTTTGCTGCACTAAGTAACTGCTTCATGTGGCTGTTGTGAGCTGATGTTACTTTTACAAGGCAGCAATACTGAATGTGGTGACTTGAGGAGCAGAAGTGAAAGCTCTCACCTCCCATTAGGAAGAGCAGCCCAGCCACGTACTGCATGAGCTCCTGCTGTTTGCAGCAGCCCAGCACACCAATGATCCACCCAAACAGGATGATGGAGACTGCCATGCCAATGAAGCCAGCTGTCATCCTTCGCAGATCTGAAGGAAAAGGAGAAAAGCAAGACAAAAGACATGAAGATGGCAGTACCTAGAGAGAACAGCCAAGGCAGAGTCCAGACAGATATGGATTTACTGGTTCTAAAGTTTATGCTTCAACCATGGATTTCTCCTCCTGCAGCTTCTTTGAGGTAGGTAGTTTGCCCATTACGCTGAAACTAAATGAATCCATCGAAAATGGCTCCATTGTGCCAGGCACTGTGCAACTGGAGAGCATTTCTGTCCTGATCCAGAGAAGTACCAGCCAAATATTCCCCAGCATGGGACAGAAGGAGTGCATCACAAACTCATGTTAGTACTGCAAGGGTTTTTTTGGTGTTTTGTTTTGTTTTTTTTTTTTTTTTGGTGTGGCATCTTTCTTTGGGATAGAGAAAAGGGGAGAAAATTTTCTGCTGAAAATAGAAACAAAAGAAGCAAGAGGGGACACTGGAGAGGACTAAAGGATTAGCACATGGGATGCACATTGTGTGAACTGAAAAGAGGAATAGTGGGGGGACAGAAGCAGACAGCAGATCAATACAGTATTATTGGAACGACTCCAGTAACAAGCTCTAAAAAAAAGCTTGGGAAACAGTGACATGAACAGCACTTTCTTATCCATAGTAAAACTGCTGTTCTTGTCTACTCCTAGTTCAGTCTCCAGCTGACCTAGGCTTTCCTTGGCACTGACTCTCACATGACAGGGGCTATGTTAAATTATGTGAGCAATAGAACAAAAAACCAGAGAGAAGCAGGAGCAGAAAAAAAACTGATTAAATAATTCTCAGTCACAGGCTACAGGACAGTTATCTGTGTGGGAAGGACTTGGGCATGAGGCAGCTTGTGAGCCAGGTGCTGTTGCAAAGACAAACTGAGATGTTCCCTAAAAAAGCTGGTCACCAGGGGGTTGCATCAGGTCACTGGTGTGCACACAGAAAATTGCAACAGGATCTATACAGTGATGCAGCACCTTTGCTGTAAGACAGCTAGGAACGGTCTGTTTCTAGACCCAGAATACGATTACACCTTTCAATTCACTCTACTTGTCTGTATTCCTGAATTCCCAGCTTTAAGCCTCTCCAAATCTCATGTCTCCTTGCAATCACACCGCTGGCTGCTTGAACTTCCTCACTAATCAATCTGTATCTATGCTTAGAGCCCAGTGCCATGCTTAGATGAGGTGATTCTGAGCCCTCAGCTGACATTGCATTAAGGCATTTAGCAATCCAAACATTCTTGTGCCCTGCTCTGGGCTACTTACGGAGCGCGTGCCACTCATCCTGCCGGATGGTGTTGGTGATGTTGATGGGTAAGTTGCGAGGCAGAGAGCTGGAGGTGTAGTGGTACTTCACAGCAGTGCAGCGCTGAATAACTCCTGTAAAGACATATCAGTGTGAACAGCATGAAACCCCTCTGCCTTGCACTTGCTGCTGAGTTGGCTGGACCAGCAGAGCTCGCACAGGGGAAGCCTTAGTTCAGGAACAGAACAAATGTAACCAAAAAAGAGCTGTTTACTTCAAAGGCTTTGGGATTAGGAGGGGAGAGAACCTACAAAGAAACACCAGCAAAGCAGGTGCCAGCTGCTCTCTCCAAGAAGCAACAGCTGAAGTTAAACAGTAATGACAGTCAGGAAAAACATCTCCAAAAGCTTTCTAGAGGAACTGCTATGATCTTTTTTTGGGATGCCTAAGGAGACAAGAATGTGGCCAAGTACCAACAGGACTGCTTCATCTCTAAGAAGACAGAATTTGAAACACTTTGAAAATTCTGAATGAATGCTGGAAAGTGAACTGCATAGGAGAATCTTTTGAATTCACTCCAATAGTCACTGGCTCTTTGCTTTACTTTCAATGAACAGTAGTACCCAGATAGGCTTGTTTCCACTAGAGCTTAAGGAAAAGTGTAGCCCAGATGTAAATGTGAACCTACAAACATGCTCTTCTTGAAAGGGATTTTTAATTTAGAAAATGGGGGAGAATAAACATGGATGGTGGAGTAGAAGAGAGCAACCAGAAAGGTAAAAGAGCCAAATAGTACAAAAAGTTCCTCTTAAACAATGGCTACAGGGTCACTTACTGCTATTTGAATGTTGGAGCAGAAGAACCATTCAAAAACAATAAACGGGCCAGTGAGCTAATTAAGCTGGTGAACAATCACTAGCAGGGAGCTGCAGATTCAGTGATCAGCTTTGCAAAAGACACTAGAGAACCCAGGAGAAGAACTGAGCTTTGTGTGGCTCCCACAGCAATGAGAAGCATGATTTTGTTCTCTAACAATGTTCACTGGGACTATACTGACCTGGTTTCTGCAAGGACCTGCAAAGAGGAAGCCCCCATTTCACAAGATCAGAAGCTACATACAAGAGGCTGAGGCAATTCCAGCCATCAGGCCAGGGAGGGAAAGGTGATCTGAATTTCCTCCTATTTCAAGCAGGCCATTCTCAGCTGTGCTTCCCACCACCCCTTCCCTTGCTATGGCTCCCTGCTGCTTGCCCAGCACCACAGAGCACTTCCAGCTGCACATGACACACAGAGGTGCTGCCCTTCACCTGCAGCCAGTGGCCTCTCCTGCTGAGCAGTGCTCCCTCCTTGCACTTACCTCAGGACAAGGCTGCCGAGCCACCTGAGCCAACAATCAGCAAGACAACCCTGTGTCAGTGTGCCAGTTCACTTGCAAAGGCTGCAGACATCTGAGTTAAGAACTTAGGCCATATACAACACATCACAGTATCTAATGAAATTTCACCTGTAACTGCTGACTGAACTCAATTTCAATATGGATACAATTTGCATGTGTTGTTGAGAAATATGTATATACAACAGACTAATGACATCATATTTCAGATTAGAATGCACTGCATTCATTAAAAGTATGATCTATGCACTTACATTTCCTGATCATAAAAGTAGTACATATGAAGCAGCATTTTAAAGAAGAGCAAGGATTACTATTTTTATAGCTCATTAAAGAAAAAGCAAAGACTAGAGACGTACATCCCTTATGATCAAAGCTATGGGCTTCTCAGCTAAGACATCACCAAGCAAAATACTTACTCTTTATTATTCCAAGAGTTTAACATGTCAACTAAAACTAAAACCTCTCCACCTTCTCATACAAAACTGGTTTTTTAGACATTTTTAGATATCAATTCATTCTGCCCTGGTTTTAAAACTGTACTCTTAATCCTTTCTTCCCCAGAATTCAAAGTGCTAATTTTGCATAGGTAGCACATACAATTATATTAAAACAGCAACTTTGCAAAAAAAAAAAAAAAAAAAGCTCAGGAGTGCAGAGATTTCAGGGCTTTTGCTCAGTGCTGACCTCTAATCCATAGGCTTGGTAACAGCCTTTGATTACACCAGCATAAGCCGTTTTTCCCATATGATTCCATTTTCCCAAGAGCACAGGTTGGACCCACTCTGATGTGAGCCACTATAGGCAAAACAAAAGCTGAAATAGGCAGGCAAGAGAGTCAGGGGCTCAGGGAAGCAGTGAGTGTGATCTCTCAGCTGAACACCTAAGACACTTTCTCCCAGGAAATTTTAACATGCACCCAGGCAACCCTCAGTACCTCAGTTCTGCATTTGCCATCACTAGTCTGTGTTTCCCATTTTTTTCAGTGAATCTCTAGGTCTTATTTGCAGAGAGGCCATGCAGTCAGATATGGCCAGGTACTCCACAGGATGCATTTAAAGTCATATAACACCTTGTTCTCTAAGTACTCCAGAAAAAAAAAGTAAAAATCAAAATCAGATTTGTAGTCCCAAAGTTACTGGTAAGTAAAAAGTGTTTCAAAGTTCCAATAAGTCCTTGAACCTGAGCCTTACATACGTGACATCACAGTCTACAGAACAGGGACAGCATGCTGCTCTCCATTTCAGAAACCTGCTAGCAAGGTGAATTCCCTTTTGTTTACAACACACTCAGACAAGCACCATAAGAAAGCCGGCCAAAATGAAAACCTTTGCATTCAGGCAAGGGCTTGAATAGAACAGAGGCATGTGGTGAACAACAAGTGAGTATTGTCTGTTTTGGCACACGAGTACATTGGGAATATAGGCTAGGAGGTAGGTGCACAGGTCATTAGCTTACCATGAAGCACACATCCAAGAAAAAGGTTAGATGGACAGCTTGATCCTAGCATTTCCAAGGGCTTTAACAGAACACTGTGAGAGTCACACTGCATGTACAATTTTCTTGATTAAAAAATAAACATGAACTGCAATGAACTGCATCCAGCAGTGTCACACTGACACTTTCATGGCCCAGCTACATTCCTGTGCCTTCTCACAGCCAACATTGTTTCTAACACCTTGTCCTCAACAAAGTTTTTTTTACCCCTCAGGACGCGACTGCAGACAGGTTCCCCTTGGAACTCACACGGCCTTGGAAGAATACATGTGAGTGTCTCTGGATGAGTCTTTTCTCCTGATTGAACACAAAAGATGCTTGCTAGACTAGCCAGATACCCAGGCAGAGCAAAGACCCCTTTTTCCTAAGCTGCCAGAAACATGGAAACACCAACCCTGCTGTGATACTGTCAATCTGTAATCCTGGGCTTAGCATACCCTGACCTTCAGTTTAGGTTTTGTCTCCCAACTTTGAGACATGCGGGTTTTCTTTACACAATGTGCCAGAGTGTATTTATGAAGAAATGGAGGAGTTCATTTTCAATTCTGCTACGTGGCCCAGTATCAGAGTAGTTTGATTCTCACACAGCTGGGAGAGACCTCCTCCTGCCCATAAGCAGCCATGGCCAGTTAACAATCAAATACCATGTAAGGTCTGGCCCTTCCCTCCCTCATGCCCCAGGACCAAGTGGCCATTAAAGCTTCCTGGCATTTTCCTACATTTCTGCCTAGGATTGTGAGGAGCATCACAGCCATGCTTTCACTCTGTCCACATCATCACCAAGGGCCACCAGATCAAATAAATCAACTTTCCTTTAAAATACCAGAAGAACTCTTACAGATCATACTGACATATCATACTTACCACGGGCCCTGACCAAACAGATCAAGTTTATTAAACATGTCACTATAATAGATCCTCTACAGACCTCACAGGCAATCCTGTAACTCTTCCAACTTATCATCAGTCAGAAAGAATGGGAAGTACAGACACCAGGACTGGGCAGTTTTCTCTCAAGGGCCTTAGTACAGCCCCAACTGTTGTGTTCCTCTGCTTAAGCATCCAGTGGTTCTTCTCACTTTCTCAGCTACACTGTGGTACTCAGAAGTCTTTTCAGTATATATGAGATGTACCAGTCCCACCCCAGAGACTTTTCAGAGCAAGCGTGAAAAGCAATAAAATCCCTGGTTTATCAACAGTGATGAACCTTTTATTTTTTAATTCCTTCAGTGTAGGGATGTTAAAGCACATGTTGTTCAATGAGCCCACCAAGTTATCCTGTTAGAATGGATCTTTCCCAACTCATCATGTTCTACTGTCACCATTTTGTAAGCAACACCTTTTTACTAATAGGTAGAGAAGACCCCTAAACAAGATATAATAAATCCCTGCAGGAACTTACTACTTAAGAAGAAGTCCATGCAGATTTTCTATTTTTGTTGTAGCATCAGTTATTGAATGTGGAATCCACATAGCACAGGCTCTACAAGATGACGTGTAGTGCTCATGTTCTTACACTCAGAGAACCTCTCATATATGCACAGAGATCCTCTCAGTTTCCCCACCAAATGGTTCAGTTCTTTGGCTTCTATCTCTTACTGATTGCTAATCTCCATTTTCCCCATGTGGCTTTTATATTATTTCTTCTTTTGCCTTCTAATTTTATTTTTTTAAATGAAACGGTGTATTTTTTCACAGTTCCAAAACAGTGATTTTGCATTTTAGGAAAAATCTCACATAGCATTCCCATCTTACATTTAAACATTTCCCACCTCTCGGTTTTGCACTACATTTTCTGACTCGTTTTTTCCTTTTAAACATATGAAGTGAATATATTTTGATTTTTTTAATATCCTAGATATATAAATGGATGCTTGTATATGCATCATTAGCTACAATGCTCAAGTATGCAAGTTTCCATGAAAGTGCTTTGTATTAATAGCAGTAGATAAATACAGGACTAGAAATCCATGGAATTATCTATATGGGTAAGCCTATTTATGGACTTAAGTCATTTATTCAGAATTCAGGAGAGATGCAGAAAGGAAAGAAATCTTACTCCAGAGAGACTAGAAAAAATGGGAGACTATAAATCCAAACCAAAATTACCACAGAACTGTGAGAAAAAATAAAATTTACTCCTCTGTCACTAAAAGACCATAAAAACATCTAGATTAAGGAATACTAGGAATAAAGAAAGGCATCACACATCACCAGAGAGCCAGCTGAAAACTTAATGCAAATTGAGGCGGAAGTAGGACTTTCAGCAGTGCACAGTAGTGATCTTCAGGTCACACCAGGGGAAAAAATACCTGCTTTTCCTTTTCAGAAGCCCTAGATCTGGTATCATGCTTGAGAGAAGAGCTCAGATGCAGCCACACCTGACCATCAGTCGGAAACAGCTGCTTAATCACAGTTGTCAAAGAAAAGACAGACACAGTGGGAACGAGGAAAGGCTGCTAGTAAAGCAGGTCAGGAGAAGGGATAAGAGAGTCATATCTATTTAAAGATATGATTCTACAAGAACTATTATTAATAATTTCCCTCTATAAGACGACACATAAATCTTTACAGTAGCAGCTGCAGACCTAATAGGCAAAGAATATAAGGGGGGCAAGGCTTTTTGTAGGGAAAGACTAGGTCTTTTATTAGAACAGCTGGGGAAAAAAAGAAAATAAAGTAGACAGAAAACATTCTGGATTTAGAGTCCTTCCAGTTTTACGCATCAAACACTGAGAAAGACCATTCACCACCCTGTAATGCCCTGCATGTAGAATGCAGACTCTAGTCTCTCTATGTGACTTGCTGTAGTGTTGAGAAAACACCTCAGAAAGAGAAGTATTGAGGACGAAACTAGTATTCTTCCCACCCCTTTCCCCCATCTTAGCTAGTCTCAGAGGGAGCTGAAAGCATTTTGCTTGATGTGAAGCAAAAAAATAGATAAATATTTTACATGACAGCCACAATTAATAGAAAGAAATTAATGAGTTCCCTTTCAGTGAGAGGAGTTCAGCATGGAAATAAAAATGAAGTCGCATAAAATGGATCCTAGGAGAATAAATAGAGAAAGAAGCTGAGCACAGAGCACTAGAGTTTTGAGAAGTAAGAGCCACTGCTGTGCATTGGAAAGAAGGGACAAAGACGAGCTGAGATTCACAGTGCCAGTCTATCCAGCCTCTGCTGTGCAGGACTGGCGTCACAGTTGGAAGCCAAGCTGAAGAACTGCTCTCGCTTTCTTAAGATAGCATTTCCATTTTGTGCCTCAATGGAAGCACTTTTCCCAACTCCTACTCCCTCTGTGCTAATATGTACCTGCTGGAACACTAAGTCCTGTTATTTATCATTAACCATATATAACCCGTTGACTTCATGGGTCAGCCTGCTACATTGTTAGTACCATCAAACGCAGGACTTTTATTTATACTTCATGGCCTGCTTGGCTTTGTACCATGTGCCACAATAGTAGAAGATCCATAGCTTTCTGTCCTGCCACCCTGGAGGCCCTGAGTGACATCTGCCACCACGAAAGCCTGGCAATCTACCGCAGCAATGAGAACTCCCTCAAGCTAGAATGGGAACAACAGGTCCCTTTCACCTTGCTGCAAAAACCACAGCGCTATAAACAACACTGCACGCTTCTCAGCACTCAAATAGAAGAAAGTGTCGGGGTTGGGAGGACGCCCACCGACAGTCAGGCCCCGCACCGGGCCCCCGAAGGGGCTCTCTGAGGACGTGGTCCCACCCAGCGCTGCAGCATTTTTAGCAGAGAGGGAGGCGCACGAGACCCCGGGATGGGGTCAGGGCCGCGCTCGCCGCTCCCCGCCCGCCAGGGACACCGGGAGCCACGGGCCCGCGGGGCTCCGTCCGCGCCCGCCCGCCCGCCGGCC
>VWZS01001621.1:1215523-1231743 GCA_013397075.1 Rhabdornis inornatus | reverse complement strand
CCCAGGAGGGACACGGGGCCCGCGCCCCCCGCGCCGGGCCCGGGCCGGGGCCCTACCGCGGCATCCCCCGGGCACGGCCGCACGGGGCTCCCCGGGCCGCGCCGCCCGGCTCCTGCTCCGCGGACACAGGGCCCCTCCCTTGGCCGAGCCCGTGTCCAAGGCGGGGCGGGGGTGCCGCTACCGGGGGTGGATGGCCGGAGGAACGGGCGAGCGGAGCCTCCGAGCCTCTCCGCAGCCTCCTCTGGCCTGTCCCGGCCCGCTGGCTTGCCCAGGGCAGAAGGGCAGAGACCAGCCCTGCTCAGGCCGCGGGAGCCAGCATTTTTTCAAATGTACACGAAATACAACCACCACCCGCAACATCATTTGTTGGTATCTGGATTATGACTTCTCCTCCACCCTTCATTATCAGTTAATGGAAAATAAGGCCTGAAAAAGCTGAAAAATGTCCATTTATTTTATACTATGAGAAGGAGATTAAATCCAAGCCATTAGTTAATGCAGCGTTTTATAGGGGCACAAAATCCCTTCTGATCCCGCTTGTGGTATAGGATTTGTTCCTCCAGCTGCAGCACTATTAGTCAGTCCCCAAAGCCAGTTATTAGGGCATTATCTCATCAATTCTGGCCTCCAGATAAAACGATCTAGTGATATGCTATGCCTAAACTACTAATTTAATGTCCAATTTTGAAATCCTGAGCTTTGGGGTGTTTTCATTAAAAGTAGTTTTAATTGGTTCCCAGGAGTAAATGCTCAACTGTAGGAGATTCTGATCCTTTCCCCCTGTCACTTCTTGGTCTCTTGGCCACACTGAGGACAACCTAAACGCCCTCCCCAGCACCTCTCCCAGCAACGCTGCCCAGAACAGAGTACTGCTTATCTCCCCTGAGTACTCTGCCTGGTGGAAACATGCAGCAGCCACAGCTAAAGCTTGTTCTAACCACATTTCTGGATGATCCTGTTCCGCAGTTTGCACTGGACAGATGGGATTACCATCCATGCAGCTGCACACTAGTGCCTTCAAGGCAGACAAATTGAAAGGGCTGCTGTCAAAAGAATCTTCTTACACATACCAGCTAAATTAAGTCTTCCACAGCAAGAATGAAAAATAATTTTCAAATACAATCACTGCTCTAGTTAACATGGAAAAATCCTTCAATTGTAATAGCTCTTTCCCAGGAAGATCCAAATATTCACATTTCCTAAGTCTGCAATCCCATTATGTCACCCTACTCTCCATGTGAGCTCCTCAGGTTACAGTTTCAAAAGACAGGGCTTCAACACCACCATCATCTTAGAAAGTTCCCATGAATGAAACTCTAATTGTTCTCCTTTCTGTGCTACTGCAATTGTGCCAGAGCCATTCTTCCCAGAGCCTGTGAAACAGATCGCTGATTAATTAATGAGAATTTTGACTTTTGAGAAGAAAAAAGGGACGAGGGAGAGAGGCTCATAGTACAGCCCTAAGGGCAGGAGTACCAGCACAGCCCAAGAGCGCAGTGTGGTAAATCCAGGGAAAGAGATTCCAAAATATAGATTACTAGCAAAATCCACAGACTGTGACATCACGCCCTTGATCACTTACCTGTCTTCATCTTCTTCCAGCTCTTGGGTTATGGTTTTCCTTCTTTTTACAGAAGACTTTGGGTAAGAAGAGATATAAATGCACCATTTATAGCTGAAAATCTTCCAAATGAGGGCTTGAATAAGACATTTTCTGAACCCATGTTTTTGAAGGGTAGAGGATTTTCTTTTAGTGTTTTCTCAGAAATTGGAACACACAACCTTTGATGACTGCACCTTTGTCCTACATGGCAGGTATCCAGCTCAGTGTTAACTGAAACCAGACAGGCCTTGAGGTTTTTTGATTTAAAAAAATAACCGATTACAGTCAAGTATGATTACAAAACTCTCTGAACAGTAAAGTTACCATGTAAGCTTTCCCCTGAAAGAGGAGAAACTTACTTGGTGATGCTTTTCAGGGAACCCAGAGCAGCAGTCAAGAATTACGATTCAAGCACACTGCTCCTGGACAACAGTACCATAGCAGCAGAAAGAAGAAACTGGAATAGAACTTTTGTTTCAACTGTGAAAGTCTGGGGAAAGTCTGACAGCAGCCCAGAGTCCAGACTGATCTAGACTAACCCAGAGATACGTATCTGTAACTCAAATGAAATCTGAATTGAATTTTTAAATTAAAGGAAAGTAGGAACTTCAAATAAAGCCCAAACCAATCAAACAAAATAACCCAATAACACAAACCGACATGGAAAACCATTTATTTCATCTCTATTGTCTCCATGCAGAGCAGACCAATACAGATGAAGGGGGAAAATGCATAAGAGCAGCTGAAAAAATAGAGCTAGAAAATACAATTCTCTCTGCATTTCCAAAAGTGACAAATGTGGTGGAGTGATGCTCCATTTCCTCCCAAGGCTCTCAATCCTCAGCCCGGGGCTGACGCAGGAGAAATCTATTGAACCCCTCCTTCCCACAAGCCCCATGCTACCTCCTACCAGGGTATCTTCCCAAGAACCACAGACTATCCATGCCTGTGATAGCAGCCAAGAAAAACAGCTCAGAAATCCTTTCTTCAGTGTCATCCACTTCACATTCCTGAACGCTGAGTATAAAATCCTGACTGTGGTTTTCAGTCTTGGCAAGGCTCAGTGCTGATGCAACAACGCCAACTCATGGGCACTCACCTGGCAATGCCTCAACTTAAATGCCAGCCTTATTTTGGGAAAGCCATCTTGAGAAACAGCAGGCACAACTTTCTGTGCAAGCCTGCTTCCTCCAGAGCCCTGTTACAGTCTGCTTAGCTGCAGTCCCTGGGCAGAAGGAACCCCCAAAGCTAGAAGCAGAGGGTTGGCATACTCCCCCAGTCCCTGCAGGCTAACTGGATTAATCATCCTTCCAGGAAAGCAGGAAGTGGATGCTACCTTCAGACCTCACGACAACTGAATGATGGAGAGAGCAGTTGGCACAGGAAGGTAATTTTGTAAAGAGGAATAAACAATTGCACTAAGCCTCCCTCCTTGTTGCAGTGAAACTAGTTACTGATGTAAGTCCAGGGAAAGGAAAGCTGAAAAAAATTTCAGACAGCAGTTCCTGGGCAGACAGAACTGCAAGCATGAGCTCTCCAGCACTCACTGAAAAGTAGGACAAGAGCTGTCATAAAAAAGAACTGTGTCAACAGTTCAGGAATCTCTTAGGGAAGTAATGCCTCTGCTGTGGGCAGCATACCTGCCTTGCTGCTCTGACCCAAATCGACCTCTCAAGGCACGAGCCCTCTTGGTAAGGCCCTGGGCAGACCTGAGAGCTCTACTGCTTCACAAAAGCTGTCAAAAGACTGAGCTAAGTTGGTGTAAATCACACTGTGGCACCTGTTTTTTGTTCAGTGACTCCCCTAGTTCGATTAGACCTGTTTTTAAACAAATTTAAGCAAAGCAAAGTTAAGTTCTACAGAAGGGATGATCTAGTAATTGTGTACATCTCTGTGGCAACAGAACATCCCTGTGGAATTATGGCCTGGTCAGCCCTGTGAGCTGGGATGGAGAAAAGCACTAGAAATTTTATTTATTTTTATTGGTCTCAAATTGCCAAAAATTTTATCCCAAGCATCATGTAACAGAAAACTCCTATTAAAGCATACTGATTGTCACTCTTTCGTATCCCTTTCTCACCTTACTTAAAAATATTTTCACCAGCAGTTTCAACCTTCCCATCTAAAAGCCATCAGTATTATTTCTTATTCATTCATCCTCAACAGATGAACTCCACTGTGAGGTAAGAACTCCAGAAATAGGCTACCATCTACATACTCTTAAATAATCTACACTGAACAAAGGAAAAGCTAACCAGGAGTTATCAGTTGCTGACCAGGTTGTAGTGTACAAGCACCTCTGCCATGACAGCCTAGGGTTGCTGTAGCATGCTGGGCAGCTCTAACATGCTACACCTCAAGAAGGCTCTGAAATACAGTATGGGGCAGATAGTGCACAAATCAGGTTTCATGAGAGGAGCATTCAGCTAATGGTTATGAGAAGGAGCTCAGCCACAACAGCTACATGGCTTTCCCTCCAGATGTCAGCTGGTAGTTGGCAATTGAAGAAACATTTACTGATCATTTGTCAGATAAACAGTTGGGCTGTGCTGGCTACTGGTGTGGTTAGGGCAGAGGCAATCTCCAAGCCGAGCCATTTAATTGTAGTGACCTACCCTAAAGTGCCTCAAGCTTTTCACTCAGTTTCAATGTAAACAAAATAGACCTAAAGAGCTGGACTGCTGAGGCCAATACCACCTTTAGGAACAAGTGGTGTCAATGAACAGCTGGAGATCAAGTTGGAAAGGGTCTCTCCCCTTCTATCTCATAGCACCATCAACTTCCCATGGGTAGGGGGTTCTGGCTAAAGCTGTTTATTGTTGCTTTGTCATGCCTGTTCTGCCTCCAGCCCTTAAAGTGGTAGGAAAAATCCTTTATCTTCATCAGCTACAGGAATCACCTCTGTTGTTTTCACACAAGAGCTTGGGAGCTGCAGTTCCATCGGAATGAACCGAATAAAACATCATTCACTCATAGTGGAGCAGTTGTTCAGTTCATTTCTGCCCAGTGTATCTTTTGCTCCATAAAAACCAACCAACCAAAAAAAAAAAAGAACAGAAGCCCTCATGTGTGGATTTTAGCAGAACAGGGATAGGAGAGCCAGGGAATGAAGTCTTGCACAGCCAGACCTCTCTCTCACCTGCTTCTCATACTAGCAGCCAGATCTGCGCACACACACGTAGGAAGTAACATTAGTGTTCCTTATTGCTTTGTAAAGCTCAGAGTCACCGTGGTGGCTCTGGGAGGCATCACGAGGTCTGTGCAGAGGTCACTCAGTTGTGAGCGCGAGTAGCACCATGACTGTAATGCCCGTACACAGGAGCAGGATTTGCTGCAGGGAATTCCTGGGAAAGAAACGGTAAAATTAGGAGGAGCCATAGACCAATCCCCACAGGCAGCTGCCCAGAGCTCCCCAATGATCTGTTCTTTGCCCTCCCAAATTTACCACGTGGAGAACACAACAGCTGTACGATGTCACTAACACAGATGAGAATACCTTCCCAGCACCCCAAGCAAAGAAGTTGTCTATAAACTGGCATGGGCTTGTTCCACTCAGCTGCAAGGCCCAACTCCAGGCTTCCAAATCAACTCAAGCTGATTCAGTCCTGCAGCTATTCAGATACATATTCATGTCCTTTCACTCATGAGGAAACCAGCACTTATGCAGCATGTGCACAGACACTTTAGGGACTTCATCCAGCTAACAACCACAGTTCCAAAAAATAAAAACCACAACAATACACTTGGCCATTCTTTTAGCACTATCTCAGGTTTTTGATGGATTGAAGTGACTGTGTGCCTCCCACTTCTGTATATTCTGCCAACAACCTCTGCCAACATTAGAGGTTACCAACCCAAATTAACATTTCTCCACAAAAAGTTCCTACCTCCTCAGACAGAACTGTGGAGCTGGTTTTTTTGAGCACTGTTTCAGTCAAAATTAACCAGGTGAACGAAGGCATCTTATTTAAACGACTAAAGTTACTTGTCTAATTACAACTAAAATAGGAGGGAACATTCAGGGGCAGCTCTGCCAGCAGATATGAGAGGGCCTTTACTGTGGAACAGCTGGATTTCGACCTGCTACAGCCTTAATAAGACTGCAAGAAACTAAAATAATACATGAGGGAAACCCAAATATTGGAATATATATACCAGTGCAGAAGAGAGATGTCTGAGGTGGAATACAATGACAGACTATGAAATGCTGAGTGATAAAGAGAAGAAAACTATTATTTTTCTACTCACACAGCAACACAGTGATACCTAATAAAAAAAAAATCAATAAGCAAGAGTGTAAAAACCAAATAATAAGAAGCCTCACGTTACACAGTACAGTCAAACTCTGCAAACTGCTGCCAAAAGGAGGTTGCAGAGGCCCGAATTAATGGATAGGGTCAGAAAGGGATGAGAGAAGCATGGAAAGATTGACTCACATGTGGTTATCAGACATACACACCTCTGTGGGGCACTGGTTCAGAGAGTACCTACACCAGTACGTGCTGGAAGCTGAACAGACTGGGCAGTGGTGTCCTTACTGGACATGCTTCCCAGGAACTTGCTCTAGCTGGCCCTGCTGCATACTGTGCAAGCACAACCTCTAGGACTCACCCAGGTGATAGCTCTCATGTTACAGAGGGTATTTGCAGTCCCACAAATGCAATAGATAGCACAGCAGTCTGTTTTGATTCCAGCCTTAGGATTTGGGAAGCTGGCATTCACACAGTCCCAGAAGAGGCATAGGGAACGGTTATATCCCTGTCCCCTGGCAGCACAGATTGCTGCAGAGGAACAGGAGTGAGCACTTACCAAGGATTCTTTTCCTCCAGGAGATCAGGCACAACATTTACCAAGGCAATGTACAGAAATCCTCCAGAAGTGAAAGGGAGGATCCAGGCTACTGTTTCTCCTGCACAAATACAGAAAGCTCTGGTTATTACTGAGACAGAGCCATGGGAGACAACACAGAAGGGAAAGAAGGTACACAAGGATGACAAGCACTGCCTCCCTTCCCATTTCTACAGAGGTACCAGGGAACCATACCTGCTCCTTTTGGTGACTGAGCACATATTGCAAAGCAGGCTCCTAGAATTCCCCCCAGAGCTGTGGAAAGCTGCATCTTGGCTGCACTCCAGCGGTCAAAGCCAGCCCGAAGCAGGATTGCAAAGTCTCCAACCTAAGAAAACCAGGGGCTGACAGTTAATAAACTTGAATACTAAATTCTCAGTCACAAAGGCCATTCACAACAAGGCCAGCGCTTCAAGACTGTTCCTGGTTTTCAATATTGTCAGTCTCCCCAGAGGGCAGACCCAGACCCCCTCTTAGCAGATGAAGCACATTCTAATTCCCCTCACGACGGTAGGATACAAACCCTCTCACCTCGTGTGGGATTTCATGCAGGAGAATGGCCATTGTGGTTAGGAACCCAACCTGCAGCAGAGAGAAAGCAATTAGGAAACAATCCCAGTATTCTTGGATGAATCCCATCAGGTCCCATACACTTACAGGGATCCAGCTGGAGCAGCAGATCCCACATAAGTGCAGGGTTGACTGTGAGTTTATCATTCCCACAGTTATGGTGCTCCAGCTCAGGGCAATGGGGACCCCATAGCCCATTATCAGCGTTGAAGACCAAAGCAAAAATGCAATAAACATCTCTGTCTTGTCTGTATTCCAGTTTCTAAGGTGACCATCCTTATCGTGTTATTTCTGGACTGCCTTTTGAGTAGATGAGGGTAGATGAGCTAATCCATCCCCTAATGCCAGTACAAATGACTAACAAGTCCCAAATTCAAAGAAGCTCTGCATCAGAGGATCAGGATAGATTTGGGTTTTAGCGTAGCCTGCATTTTCTCAGAAAATTCCAGCAAATAGGAAGGAACTACTTGCATTTTTTGGCTGTTTTGCATATTGCATGACACTTGAGACAAGGCCTCTCCATTTCAGTACACAGCTGGGGACAGAAACCTTACCTTTCTGCTAACCAGGAAGCTGGCTGCTACTGCCAGGCCGTGTGTGAAGTTATCAATGGTGTTGGCCAGCAGATTGAGGTATCCACTGATCTGCAAAGAGAAGGAAGAGCCCCTGATAAAGGAAGAGATGCAAGAAGATAAAAGAAAGCACACACCTTAGACATGGGTTATGCAGTCACAATCAGATGGGAAAAGACAGAGCACAATGCTTCTGCTGAAAATCTTAACCTATGTCAGAGCTTGAGTACAAATTAAATGTAATTTTTGGTTTAAGAGTAAACAAAGTTTTAGGGTAGGCAAGTATTTTCTGAGATTAGAATAATTACAGTATGCAAATGATGAAGAGCTTTAGAAACAGAAAAATAAAGGGAAAATAAGAAAGCCAAAATACAAGAATATATTTCATTCTAAGCCAAACCAATTTTGGGTAACACTGACTAATTTACACAGGTGACTGGCTTCAAATATGACTTGATCTTGTTTTCAAGTCACGTACTTTAATACCCAACTGTTAAACATCTCCTCTTCAAAAGCTGGCAAGAACAATGCAACAGAACAAATGCTGCTGGAATTGCTTTCTATAACTAAATAAATCTTCAAACATTGTACCAAAAAAGTTCGTGCTTGTGGGTTTGCTTTTTCTTAACAAAGAATCAAAAGAGAAGATAGTGATGACAGTCACCAAAAAACCACCTACTAGAAGGCTGGATAGCATGTAGCAGCATTTACATATAAACACATTTCTTAAAATTATAAGCATAAAGCAGCTGCCTTCCTCACAAGTCCATCTCCATGTTAAAATTCCCTATCATTCTAACTAGAGTCATCTCCTGACAAAATCTGAGTTATTTGAGCTAAAGTAATTTATGAGGGTACCACCCCAGCTCTTCAGCTCACAGGTTTTTGGGGTTTTTTCCATCATATTTAACAAAAACTACTGCATGTTGGTCCTGAGATACTGCAGTTCACTATATGGCACTTCAGTTTAAATTATTATCAAACCAGGTGTTAGCACTTATATCAGTCTGTCTCTGCACTGCAAGAACTCCAGATACAGGGCAGTATCCAGTGACAGGAGAGACTGGAAACTGTGCAGCCTTTACCACAGCATCAGATGCCAAAGTTCAGCTGGACAACCATGAATGCTCATGGACTTCATTAGCTCTTTTTGGTTTTTTTTCTGGGTTTTTGGGGTTTTTTTCTCTTTTTTGTTTTTTTCTGTTTCTATCAACTCTGCTTGGGGCATCTTTCTGTCATTTGTATGGCACAGCTCAGGAGCCTTCTGTCAAATCTCTCTCTCCAAAGCACCACCTTTCTGCAGGGCACTTTTACTGCACTATCTTGGGGCACCTTTGTAGCCTCTAAATTTTTTTGAAGTGCACTGATGATGAAATACGAAAAGTAGGAATTAAGCAAAGCCTAGCCCACTTTTGAGTAATAATCTAAGTAACATCTCCACAATGAATGCAAAAGAAGATCCCTGCATGGCTTTATAAGAAAGGAAACCCAAACAGATGCATGCAGGCAGACCTAAAAATGCAACAGTTTAACTTCTCATTCTTCATTCTCTCATTCCTAGACAGTCAAATATGACTAAAATTCTCCTTTTCATGCTGTTTTTTTATGTGACGGCGTTTTCCCCACAGGATAATAATTATTCACAGAAGTTTTACACAAAAATGCTTTCCTATACCACCGTATAGGGAAAAAATAGACTTCATGATTAAAACATTATGACTTTTTGTTGTCAGTGGCTTGGGCAAAAGCTGTCACTGAAAGAAGCAAAGCTTTGGAGTGCTCAGAAATAAATTGGGTTGACTTGACAGTTATGAGCTTCTGACATTTACATTCTGCGAATCCCTAATAGGATGTTCTCGTTGCTCATAAAGAGCACAGCCAGATGATGTGTTTATGTTCATGCTTCAGAATTAATGTCACTGTGTAATAAAACATACTTCCACAAATCAACCAGGACCCCATGTGCCACAGGGAGAAAGAAAGAAAGAATAAGCAAGGCAAAAGTACAGTATATAACCTTTTTACTTGCTGAGGGAATAAAGGCTGCAGGGAGGGACAGAACTGATCTGTGTTTGCAGGCAAAGGAAACCTCCCACCTGCCGTTTTCAAGCTAGGACAAATTCTATCAGCAGCTAAAAAGCAGAAGTTCTAATATATATGTGGATAACAGTCAACTCACGACCACTTACTAATCTTTAAGCCCTGAAGGGTGACTATGTTCATTTATATAGTATTTTTCCCTTTATGTTTGCTGAAAAAATAGTGGTTTCTGAGTGAACAGAAGAACCAAAAAAATCTGTCATGCTATGGATTTCACTCTTTCCTTCGCAAGTACCTACTCTGTCCACTCCCAGCAACACAACTTCCCTGCACCTGCCCTGCCCAGCACACATGGCATGGCAGCCCTGTCCCCAGGAGGCCAGGCCAGTGGGACCCCCCTGCCCAGTGGGACCCCCCTGCTCAGTGAGACGCCCCCCTACCCAGCTGCAGGCAGGCGTATCTGCTGGGCAGCACTTGGCACTGAGCTCAACAACAGGGCATCCCTTTGCATTCTTCCTCTATTGTCACACTGATTTTTATGGAACTTGCAGAAATCTGATCACCCTCAAGACTCCCATCCTCTCCTGAACTCAAGGGAAATTAATTATGGGTTCAAAAGTTATTGAAAATGAAGGGCAGAACAGATGGACAGACAGATGGAACGACTGCTTATGTTGTTGCCTAAGGAAACAGGCTAACAACGCAGGAATATCTTGGTAGGTTTGATAATTTCCACCCTACCAGGAAGACTATTAAAATATTCAGATTATAAGATCAGAAGGTAGAAAGTTAAAACTACACCCATTAAATTTTTAGTTTTTAATTCATGCATAACAACAACCCTCTGTAAAACTGAACAGATGTGTTAGGATTTTAAAGCTAGAAGGGCTCTCTGTGGTTGTCTAAACCTTCCATGTAACACAACTGAAAGAATTTAATTGGATTTGTGCACAAAGATCATTGTTTATTAAGCTATAATGTACTCTGTATAGAGCAGCTTAAACCACAGCTTACAGTTCAAAAGTGACAAAAAATCTGCTATCTCTAAGGCAAGTTGGTCCATTGGCAAGTTACACTCAGTTAGAGAGTTGTCTCTAGGTTCTAGTCAGCTATTTTGCTATACCTGTAACTATTCAAATTTAGTTGTTCCTCTAACATGGGTATTTATATACTCTAAGTCACCCTTGATCTGTCATGACTACAGAGCTAAACTAAAGAAAGCCGCTTCTCGTGTACTGCAAACTCAAAACGCTATTTCATCTCTTTCCAGGCTCCTTTACAAATTATCAGCATTATTTTGGATATTTGGAATAGCACTACTGGAAAAAGTCAGATAGCTGTTTCACTACTGCTCTACAGAATGAGGAACTCTCACCTCTCCTCTTACATATTATTTCCTACTCACCCCTCCTGGCTGTAGCACCATGAGGGAAGAATGTGTTCAGACAATTTCCTACTGTAATCCTCACAAGTTTTTCCAAGCCATTAACTAAGCAGAAACTATCCCTGTCTTGTAAATGTGACCTGCAGTCCTTCTTAATCTATTCCTTATAATTGCATGTATCAAAACCTGTTAAAAATTCAGATCACTTTTGATGAAGTTACTTAGTTTAGCTGCTATCGCTGACTTCATGCAGTCACAATGTGCCATTTATGTAACACAGTACCTGCAAATGTGAAGATATACTGCTTTTTAAATAATGACTTAGAAGAATCATAACCCACCAGTGAACAAATTTGAGGGGGGCTGCATTAAACCAGTCCCTTTTGGTAACATAGAATAACAGATTTTTAATATAGCTAATATTAGCAAAGTCAATTAGAATGAGGGAGAAAGTTATGTTTTACATACATTTGTCATGACCTTTATTAAACAATTTTATGCCTGCATAAGAGGCAGGGAAAATGTCTGGTTGATAAGAATTTATCTTACATAAAATCATATCAATTAGCAATAATTACACTTTTATCTTTTATATTAGGACCATGCCCTGAGCAATTGTATCACCTATCAGTGTTTCATTTCTACTTGAAATCAGTAGTCTCTAGTCCCTTATATAAACCCATCCAAAATTAGGGCACAGTGTTTCATAACCCAGTAATATTGGTGTCTTCACTACTACCACCTTTGGAAACATCCATGTGGTACCTTGCAGTTTGTGCAGCGTTATGTACAAATTACATGAATGTGACAAATATCAAAAATACTCAGTGACCTCAGCATAACTTTCATGTTCTGCAGAAAGAGCTATAAAGTTACAGCAAGACAGATTTAAAATAGAAAGACTGAAGAGCCTCTGCCTGACCACATATCCAGCTTTGGGCTAGTTCATGCCAAGCACACTTTCTGCCCATAGTTAATCTCATACAATCTTGCACATTTTTATGGGCTTTCAAACTCAAATTGCAGGTCCTCCTTCACCAATGTGGTTGTTTACTCTCTCACTTGTAATGTTCACCCAGAAAAGGGTTTTCCACAGTACAAAGATAGTAACATTGAACAGAAAGCAAAGCCAATGTAAAGGTTATCCACTTCCCAATGGTGCAGGACTCTTCCTCCTCCACCTCCAGTCCTATGAGCCTATCATCTCCCTTATCCCAGCACTACAGGCTGCCTGTCTGCATGCCAAGCTGATTCAAGAAGTTAAGTCAGGAGAGAAATAGACCAGGGGGTGGGAGGTGGGTGTGTGGGTGTAGACAAGCAAATTCTTTGCCTGTTTAGCTCCCTGAACAGGCTCACTGTGAGGTCAGATGAGATCCAGTGCAAAGGAAGCAATGGGAAACACAGGTTTGGAGACAGAAGTGGACAAGAAGTCCTTTTCAGCAGCAGGTAAACTGATAATCTGAGTGAACTTTTAAATTCTACACTGGGTAGGTTCAACGCACTTTCTAAAGGTGTTAAAACACTTCCAGAAGGTGCCTTAAAAGGAAAAGTGCAGCTCAGAATCAGCACAATGCAGGCAGTAGAGAACAGAAATCATGGTGCAAAACATTAAAAAAATAAAGACATATTGACTATAAAATACAAAGTAACGTAACATGAAATTTTGTATTTTGGTATCAGAATTCAGCCAAAACACACATCAGACTTATGCCTTTATAATATTGACTTTGCCTCTTCCACATAAGTTGCAGTGTAGATTTTCTCCAAGCCTGCTACTTCCTCCCTGCCATGACCAGGACACACTTCGACAGAGCAAAATTAAGCACAGCTCAAATGCTGAGTTCCCCACTCAAGCACAGTCTTTCCACAGACAATTCCTGACTAAAAAGTGAAGGTGAGTTTGTGAAGTCTCTTACCTTGATTCTGTTGTTTTTTGGACCAGACTGGAGAGAGGAGCCATTACACTGAGCTCGTGTTCTTTGGGACTGAGAGGACCCCTTTGGCAGGGGGCAGCCACTTCCATTGGGAATCTTTCCAGACGGTGTTTTGGAATCACAGTCCTAAATGAGAGGGAACAAACTTGTCACTGATTTTTTTTCAGTGATGAATGACTGTGAATCAGGATCAGAAATCCAACCTTCACCCTTAAGCCTCTCGTCCTTACAATGTGACTCCGCAGCTTTGACATCCCAGTTTAATAACAGCTGCCAGAAATGAGACAGATTCAGAGAGCATTGTGACATCTGCCCTGAAAGAGAACAAGAGCTAAGACCTGCCAGTCCTCAAGAAAAATAGAAAGAGCAGGAATTGGAGTCACAGCCCCTTGGCATGAGTCAGGTTCCACTAGAAAGGTAAGGGACTGAGCGTGCCCCTCCTGTTAGCAACTGCTGCCCAGAGAAATACAACTCCATCTGGGCAGGAGATGGGGGAAAAGAGTCTTGCTCTCCCCAGTGCATCAGAATAACTAAGTCTACAGAATTATTCTACAGCTGGGATCATCATCTTCCAAACAACAAGATATTTATCTAGGATTTCAGCCTCTCTCTAAATGAGAAGATGAAGTTCCTTTCAGGCACTGAAGTCTCACACTGAGTCAAAGTTACCACCTAATTGCTCTTATGTAGTGCCTGACCTGCAGTTTCACCTCTCAAAAGTCATGGCACAGCAAGGACTGAACAGTCTAAAGGAGCTGAAGCTAGGAGTTGTGCAGATGTCTGAAGACTAGGTGCTCTCCTCTGTCTTGGAATTACCTTCTGCTACCTCATCTACATCTCCCCTTTGCAGCTGGGTGACTCCTTTGAGTTTAGGATTACCTGGCCAATCACAAACCCCTTCTACCACACAAATTCACCCAAACAAACATCTGGTCCAGGACATAACCAAGAAGAAACGTCTTCAAGAAGGCTGGCCTTTGTCCTGACTGAGGACCCAGAGACTGAGTTATGATGGGTCAGTGGAACATGCATCAGCAAGCTGTCACCTCTCAAAGCTTACTTGAGCAAAAGTCTCATTTGCAGAGTGCTCCAGCTCCCAGTCCCCATAAAGCAGGAGCTCTCTTTTACACTTACCACATAAAGAACAAAACCAAACCAGAAGTGAGAAATCTCAGTTAAAACCACAAAAGAAGTGCCTGAAGATGAAACCTACTCCTACAGACCAGTGGCAAAGAAGTGGCAAAAAACTCTGAAAGTGCAATGACAAGGTAATCACAGCTACAAGATAATTTCCTGACACTGTCAGATAGGGCAGATAAAGTATTTAGTACAGAGATTCAAATATAAGAGCACTCCCTCCCCTCAGGCTGCTAACTTACCACACCAGGATACTCCTCCTCTTTCTCTAGGAAGATCTTCTCTAGCACCAGGAAGGTCAGGAAACCAATGATCACCCAGAGACCCAGAAGCTTCTGCTGCTGAAAGCTCTGCCCTTCTCCTGAAGGACAAAAGAAAAATCTTCATGTCTCTATTAAGTACATAGTTTTTCACGCAGTTCCAAGACAAAAAGATAAATGACAGTGGAAAAACTCCCTGTGAGGTAGGAGGAATAAACACATCTCAAAACAGGTAAGTTTAACTTGCATATTCTTAACTTAACAGATATCACCATCTCAAGACACTCAAAGTGAGAGCTACCATCCCTTCTTCTGCATCAGCTCAACCCAGAATATTTCCTGACTTACACTGGGAATTTTCCTGAGCTCCAGAGGCAAGTGAATATTACATCAACAAAAATCCAGCAGCCGTACCTACTGAGCAGCAAGCCCTGACATGAAATCTGCCATTAGTGGAGTTACAAACTCACCTTCCCCTTTCTGCCACACCTCAGCAAGTTATTAAGCCTAAAGCTATAAACTTTCTTTTCAATTACAGCCAAGCTTGTGAGATGATAACCTATGCAGCCTCACTGCAGAAATGGAAATTGCATTGCAATGGAAGAACAGAACGACTCTGTAACAGGACTTACAGGGGTCAAGGAAACCTTTACGGTTCAGGACAGTCTGGGAGAAGCAAACAAGCTTGGGCAGGAAGACAGAGTAATCTGGGAACCACTGCAGAAAGTGTGAAAAAAAGCACAGCAGGTTCTGCTGATAGTGCTAGATTTGTGAGGAAGAAGAGGACTAAAGGCCTGGCAGATTTGAAACCCCAGGACACAGGTGCAAGAAAGTCTGGGAAACCCAGGGCATCATCTCCCTCTCTCACATTTTCAGCAGGAAAATGACTTCTTGGTTTCTCAACAGGTGGGATGCACCAACACTAGCCTTCTATGATATCAGTTTGCTGAAGCAGAGATACAAACATTATAGGTTTCAGCAACCCTGGCTATTTGAGGGATGAAGGAGCTACACTGATACCACAAGGTCTATACCAACTCAGTGTTTAGTTTGCTGACAAACACAAGTTTCTGCCACCTCCATTTCCCTTTTCTTCCCCTGCCCCAGCCTCCCATCCTAATTGTGCCTCTATAGACAATGTTCCATGATTTCTCATGGAGCAAAGACTGCAACACATGAGTTCCCATAAATCAAAGCATCCAACAGAGGGGCCCCAGTTAGTGCCAAGAAAGAGGTTCTAGGAGTAACACTGTTATAGAGACAGATTTGTAAAAAAGGTGCACCTGATCCCCAGCTAAGATGGTGAACATGCTCATGTACCAGACCACATACACATCCTTAACCTCCCATCAGGTTAAAGAAGCATTCCCTTTCCTTACAGAAGGAACAAAGGAAAATCAACAGAGATTTACAGGAGTCCAAGGCATGACAGGAAAAGTCAATAGACAAGAAAACTATTCCAAGTTACTAAACATAAAGAAACCATGGCCAACTGAGGAAGCCTCTAATTTCAAAGTCTTTGGAGGACTGCTGAGTACAAAGATGAAGTATTACGTGTGCGTTTTTTTAATTCTCGCATTCTTCCCTAGGCATTTGCTTGTATACATCATCTGAAAAAGGATACCAGCCTAGACTAGTTTTTGGACTGACCCAGACTCACTGGTCTTGGGCTTTCAATGTGGAACAGACTCAAAACAGGCACAGCACAAGCTGCTTCCAAGCACCTAAGGCTCTCATACCTGTTGTTGCACTGCATGTGTAGGCCCAGGCTTCAGGAAGCAGGTGGAGAAACACATTTCCCAGCAGTCCACCAATTGCAAAACTCAACAACTGCTTCAAACGGTGTGACCCAGCTAAAAAAAAAAAAAAAAA